>CAWUFW010001200.1:497500-500000 GCA_963921515.1 Calotriton arnoldi | reverse complement strand
CTTTTCCACACGGGGAGCTGCATGTCAGCAGCTCCCCATGTGGAAAAGCATTGCCGGCTCCCGCAGGACGCGGGGAGCCGGCGGGACCGTGGGGGGATTGGGGACCCCCCCACTGTCCCCAACAGAGAGGGCCAGCCCCGGGGGATGGGGTCCCCGGGGCTACAAGTGGCCCGGGAGGGGAGCCACGCGGCCCCCTTCCCCAAAATTTAAAAAAAAGGCTGGCCCCGGGGGATGGGGTCCCCTGGGCCATAAGTGGCCTGAGGAGGGGGGCAACGCAGCCCCCCTCCAAAACATTTTTTTTTAAAAAGAAGGCCATGCCCCGGAGGATGGGGTCCCCGGGGCCAATAAATTAGAAAAAGAAGGGGGGCCACACAGCCCCCCTTCGTAAAAAAAAAAGAAACACCGGCATCGCGCCGGAGGCCACGCCCCCTCCTTGACAGCACGCGTTTGCAGATGGGGAACGAATTCTCCTTGAATACTGGGAGTCCCTGGGGGCCAACTAGCCCACCAGGAACCTCCAGTATGCGCCAGGGGGCTGCGTTGCAGAGAGGTGTTCTGAGGCCACGCCCCTTTTTACACCTCTCTGCAACGCAGCTGTGGCGCGTAATGGAGGTAGCTGGTGGGCTAGTTGCACCTCAGGGACCCTCAGGATTCAAGGGGACTTAATTCCCCAACTTAAAACGCGCCACGAGGCGCGTTTGCACAGTGGTGAAGGGAGGGGGCAGGGCCTGAGGTGAAATGTGTGCAAACACGCCCTGTGGCACGTTTTAAGTTGGGGGATTAACTCCCCTTGAATCCTGAGGGTCCCTGGGGTGCAACTAGCCCACCAGCTACCTCCATTAAGCGCCACAGAGCTGAGTTGCAGAGAGGTGTAAAAAGGGGCGTGGCCTCTGACCACCTCTCTCCAACGCAGGCCTGTGGCGCTTACTTGAAGTAGCTGGTGGGCTAGTTGGGCCCCAGGGAACCTCAGGATTCAAGGTGACCTAATACCCCAACTTAAATCGCGCCACAGGGCGCGTTTGCACAGTGGTGAAGGGAGGGGGCGGGGCCTCAGGTGACGTGTGTGCAAACACACCCTGTGGCGCGTTTTAAGTTGGGGAATTAATTCCCCTTGAATCCTGAGGGACCCTGGGGGCCAACTAGCCCACCAGGTACCTCCAGTGCGCGCCACAGGGTTGCGTTGCAGAGAGGTGGTCCAGGCCACGCCCCTTTTACACCTCTTTGCAACGCAGCTCTGTGGCGCTTACTGGAGGTACCTGGTGGGCTAGTTGGACCCCAGGGACCCTTAGGATTCAAGGGGACTTTATCCCCCAACTTAAAACGGCCAGAGGGCGTGTTTGCACACATGTAACCTCAGGCCCCCCACCCCCCTCCCTACACCAGTGTGCAAACGTGCCACATGGCGCGTTTTAAGAGGTAGTTTTAATCCCCCTGCCCTATTATGTACTAGGGAGTTACAGAGGAGGTCATGCTAATCAAAGGGGTACCTCAACGCATAGTGTTCCCTAGTGTATGTAGGTGTTTTAACTGTATTCTAAGTGTCTTTTACCATAGCACTGGGTCTAGGCCTGGTTAGTCAGAGTCAGTTACCACCAGTACACGTCTGGAAAAGGTGTGGGAACAGGATTATTTTGCAACAAGGCCTCTTTCTGCTCCTCTGTTGGTTCTTTCTGCACATGTCTTGCTTCTTCCTGGATTTTTCTTTGTCTTTGTGCACTTCTGTTTCTTTCGACATTTCTTTTGATTCTTTCTGTGCGTTTTTTCTTCTTTCTTCACATGTCCTACTTCTGTAGGCATAGTTACAAACTAGCATTTGAAAAACCTTTGAAATTCACTGAAAAAACCATAGGTTTCAGGCACGTTATACTTAGAAATTAGCATTTACAAAACCTTTGAAATTCACTGAAAAAAACCTTAGGTTTCAGGCACGTTATAGTTAGAAATTAGCATTTAAAAAACCTTAGAAATTCACTGAAAAAACCATAGGTTTTAGGGAAAGTTATAGTTGGTTGGACATTGCACTCGTACAAAACCATAGAAATTCCCCCGTTATAGTTAGTTCAGCTAACTATACTTGCGCCCCCGCAATGCACTGCTGATGACATCACATATTACATCACTCATGACATGGTTAGTGATATCACTGATGACATCACTGATGACATCATCCACGTGAAAATCTGATGCACCTCCTCACACTCTATTATAACTTTTGATACACCCACTGTAAAATACAGACTACCATTTTCGAAACCATCGACACACCAATACCAGTTACTACATGCGCACTCACTGATTCCTAGGTCTACACACAAATCCACTCATTCACCCATACAATCACTCATACATGCAGTCACTCATCAATACAACACTATCATATGCACTCATATACCTATACAGACACTCACACACCGCCACTCATCCATGGAGTTACTCCCACACCTAGTCAGTCATGCAAATAATTAATCACACTCCCATTTACTCACCTATACAGATACTA
>CAWUFW010001200.1:197500-492500 GCA_963921515.1 Calotriton arnoldi | reverse complement strand
TGTTCTTATGCCAACAGTATTAGCCAACATGAGAAGAGTCATCCTGGCATCTCCACACCATCCCTAACAATCATTGCATACCAGACAAACGAATTTTTTATATGCTCTTGGAATATCGCTGGAATTGAAAGGCATATTTCAACTGACAATAACAATTTATAGAACTATTTTTCAAATTGCCATGCTTTTTGCCTGCAAGAATCTTAGAAAAACATATTCTTTTCCTTTACCAAACTTTACTACCTTTGAAACTTTGGCAACAAAAGCAAGTCAGGCAGACCCAGCAGTGGTCTAATTACGTTAGTAAATATTAATCTCAAATGGAAGCCAAGGATCTGAACACTAATTTTTGAAACATCTTAATAGTGCAACGAGAAGACCGAGCCTAAAAACAACTTCTAATTGTAAATTTATATTTCCCTACTCTGTCAGCAGGGAACAAGGTCCATAGTCAATTAATGCTTGACAATCTAGAAAAAAATCATCTAAAGATATATTGGCTTTTTCATCATTGTGACCGGCAACTTTAATCAGTATTTATTACACAAGTAACCGACCTATCATTAGGGGATTCCCCAGAGGTAATATTTGACATCCAATTCCAATTAACCTAAATAACCATAGAAAGCCTACAAAAATTGACAAACAAACCTCAAGTAGCCTTTTTGGGCTGGGATTCTAATCACTGAACGGAAGCTTTGAAAAAGATACACCAACCAAGCCTACATTTGTAGCAGGTAATTTTAAATCAACAACTGACTACACATTTATACATTATCTAAATTTAATCTATGCAGAGGTTTGAGGTTATTAATCGCCAAGAAAGTGACCATAACCCACAGGAAATTATATTGTCTTTAAGTACAACCAATATCACTCAAGTCTGGATAGAATTAGTGACACCTTAACAGTAAACAATGATAAGAGTTATACGATACAATTGAAATGTGACACACAAACTAATGTTGCTGAATAAGGAAGAATTTATAATTAAAAGTTTAGAACCTGGAAAATGCACTATAAAGAATGCCAATAACTGGCTTGCCAATTGGGAATGTATACTGGATAAAGTTTTAACTTTAATTTCGGTGAATATGTTTCATAATTACAGAGCTAGGGAAATTAGCAATTTAACAACTAAACCGGGATACAAAGCAATTTAGAGAGCAAAGCAAAACCATGGGATTGTTTTGCGGAATCTTTTTTTTAAAAATCCATGCTCATCTGAATGGGATACGTCAATTAAAAGTAGCAAGCAGTATAAACAAACCGTGAAAGAAAAAAAAGCGCAATCAATAAGAGGACGTACAGATCAAACTTACTGATGCCATTAATTCAAAACGTTGTAAAAGTTTCTGGTCATGGTTGGAAACGATTCAGGCATACTTAAAGTACCAAATGACTATTGCATCTCCTGCAGGAAATGGGAAGCTCAAGTTAACAATCTATATTCAAATGACACTTGATCAGACTTCTCCAACGAGTAGATCCTGAGCTTATGGTACCTCTCCAGTTACCTGTAAGTAGCTCTCCTCTGTGCAGCACAGTGAACTAAATTAGAAGTGTTTGCTTGATTGAATTAATATCTATACCAAAGTTGAAAAGAGAGCATTCAAGACAAAAATTGGATTATTTTCAGAATTACTAAGCTGATGATTGGAGAAAAATAGGTGAATATTCAAAATATATTTAAAGTTGATATTTCAGTGATAAAAATCAAACAGTGTTGGGGAGACTATTACTAGCATTAATACCTTGGTGCTAGGGACATCGCAACTATGGCCGATCTAGATTATCCATGCAGAGGCATTTTGCATCGACAAAGCAGTTGTTACATTACTGCTGCCAACCGTGTCTGATGCACTCAGATTATTGCTGCTGGTAATCTTGCTAATGGTGGCCACTATAATCTTCTTTGATGTAGTTACGATTACATCTCTAATAATAATAGCAGCTTAGGAGGATTTTTATTGAACATTAGTAGCTCTCATTGCACAAAAGGTTGAAGACCCCTGCACTAGATAATCAAATGATAACGTATCATACTCAAACACATCATTTTTAACCCAAGAAGAAATTGCTTCCTTGATTACAAAATGCAGACCTTCCCGGGCGCCTGGTCCAAATGGCTTGCTCATTGACATTTTTAAATATGATCCGGCACTCTGGGGTTCTCTTTAACATCAGCTAATTTCTAAAGTTCGGTCTTCCGGTATTATACTTCCATCGTGGAGAGGGTTGATTATTCATCCCAAAAATAAAAAAGGATTGAAAAAACTATCAACTTATTACACTTTTGGACTGTGATGGTAAAATCTTCACAAAATATTACGCAAGCTACAAACATGGGCAAATTAAGAAAATATAATATCTTTAAATCAAACCGGCTTCTGGACAGGCTATTTGACAATGGATAATATTACAGTTTTTACATTATTAACCCAGAAAGCAATTGACACATACATTACACATCTGCTATATAGATCATAGCACCGTGTTCGACAAAGTAAATCGAAATAGCGTGTGGAACAAACTGCAGCCCTAGGAAGTTGATCATTCACTCCTCTACTCTATAACTGCATTGAATCAAGAGACATGACTCCAAATCAACCTATCTCATAAAAACACTATCACCGAAGATTCTGACTAAGAATGGTTTAAGACAGGGGTGCATTCTGGCACCTCTTTTGTTTTCCTTGTTTATCTCAGAAATGGCCAGGTACCTTGACAATGATCTTCTGCCAAAACTGGGAAAGCCACCAATTACCCATTGTCTTACGCAGATGTCTTGGTAATATTCTCAATTACATTGAAAGGCCTTGCACATCTATTATCTAGATTAAACTAACACAACCTAGCGAATGGCCTTACAGTAAATTGTTAAAAACTACAGTAGTGTGTTCGGGGAATCAATGTAAGCAAAGAACATGGGCAATTGGCAATGTAACAATTGAAAAAGTAATTAGTTATGATATTAGGAATAACCATTGATGAAACTCTAACTTGGTCTCAAGCATACCGTTATAAGAGGGGGGGGGGGAATCTATCTGGTATAATCACTAAAGTTGTTAAAAATGTTGCCACGACTTACGGAGGAAGAGCAATAGAGCATTCGATAAACATTTTAAACATATAAATCATCCCCTCACCCTATGTCATCTGTCTTTAATGATAAGATATCGGATTTGAATATAATGTATATGCAAAGCATCAAATCTCTACTTGACCTACATGGAACCATACCTCACTGTATTACACCTTGAACTAAACTTGAAATCACTATTTGTACCACACATTACTGCCTACATTAATTATAATTGTGATTGCACTTCTGCAAGTACAAAAACATTAAAATGTTTAATACTGGAAGAGTTCAAATCCCGACCCTTTAGGAAAATGGGCTTGGACTTCTCAACACTAAATAAAGTGATCATAGCACTAAAATGACCACGACGAGCTGATCTCATTGAAATGACTAGGAACTTGCATAAGAATTGGTTATGGTAAACCCTGCTGAGTAACAGCCGTGATGAAGCTCTATTGTCAATTGTGAGGTATAACCATACCGAATTTATATTTGACTCTTACTTTACACGAAAACAACCATATATCAATTCTAACCTGGAAATCATAGAAAAGAACATAAGCGCATTTAAGATTAATGTATATGCCGATGCTTCAGTTTGAAGGATCATGGAACACCAGTTTAGCTGGCATTAAGGGAAGTAGATTGTGTGGCAACATATTATCAAGGTTCATTTATCTACTGTTGTAAAAATTCCAACTGACTAAAATAGACCATCTTTTAAAATTCCCTTAATTGCTATTAAAAATCTTCCAATTGCATAGGCAATATCCAGATATTTAATAGGTAATAAAAGATCCCATGCTTGTTTAATGTCATACTTCAGAAAAATTGGTTTGAAAACATTTTACATATCAATAAAAACCAATGACAATCTAATAAAACATGTACACCATCACACTTTGTTTCTAGCCCACATGTACATTTCCCCCATCTTTGATTACAGATTTTATCATATTATTTTTATAGCACAGGTTTACTGCAGATCCAAATCTCAGTAGTACTATCAATGAGGCTATAAAATACTGTTTTACTAAGCAAACTAATTCTTTTATCAGTAAACTCATGACATTTTTAGATTATGTTTACTGTTATCGAAACCAAACTGTATAAAATAAACAATTGCTGTTCTTATAGTTCTCAATTGTATGAACATGCTATATTTCATGCAGCTTACTAAATGAGTAACTGATCTTGTGTAGTTTTATTTAATTTGTATGCTCTTTTTTCGTAATCTTTGATTGATACAATCAATTAAGTGTATTACTATTAATCTCAATATACTTGAACACTGCCTCCATATTTGCAAGGCATCCCATATGGTTTTGCATAATTTTTTTATTTGATCCTGGCGTAGTTATAGCATTCGAAGCTCATACTTAATTCGATCATCTTTCAACATATATCAACATACTCTTTTGCCAAGAATCTTCTCATGCCCCTACTAGAAAATGTGTTTTCAACTCGTCCTCACATCTATGGACTGACTGACAGAGGAGGGTTAGAAACATTTACTAAGTAGCCAAATGAAACCTCAAGAACTCTCCCTGGAATATAGTTTTACCCCCACAGGGGATCATCAATGTAGTGGCTCCCAATTTCATTAGCTCAGGCACTGCCCAGTGCTGGTGTTACAATTATTCTCATCTGTCATTTTCTTTCAGACTAAACACTTTTTTCCATTTATCAAATGTGCATGTCACCCCTATTCCCTTAAAAGAGGTGAGACTCTTATGCAGTGCCTATTTTTCCAGGCCTAAAATTTTCATTTACACAGGAATTCCAAATTGACATGTATGAGAGTCATAGTTGAAAGTAAGGGCGTGAAATTCAGCACACTGGAAATGTATTGTGTCAGAGCTGCAGGGGGAAATAAGTTGCTTTGATGACCAGAACTGATCACGTCAGAATGGTCATCTTGTTACTATTTTATCCATGTATCACAACTGCTTCTATAAACTTCGATGACATCATTCGCTCAAGAATATGGGAAACAGGTGAACATAGGAGCATCTCTGGAATAAATCAGCTTTTAGACAAATCAAATGAGTGTCTAAGGACACGCTCAGAGGAATTTCACACAACATTGATGGAACTGCACAGGCGTGATAATTTTCACTTAGTGCATGACCAGAAGAGGTATCCCCAAAGAAGACTAACTGATCAAGCTCAATAAAAGGTAATACGGCTTCTATGGCACCTTAAAATCATTTGGCACCCACTAGCAACAGACTGTTACAAAATATCTGCGTTAGTCTGGGAAAATGAAGGGGATGTCACCTGTCATTTCTTCCAAATAAGCAGTAAATACAGGACCTTGGGATACTTGTGGAGTGAATAAATGGTTTTATATTGAGGAAATCGTAAAGTCTGAAAAACAATTGTGCCCCTGTTAAGGAATAAACAGATCACTGCCACCTGATGTTCACTGATTAGCATCAGATATTTCTTTTTCACACTTCATAAACTAGCTCTTCAGCACATGTGGATAATTATCTTCAACTGACACTTCTGCAACGGTATACCTTTCAGTCTCAGTAACTGCTCTGATGCATGGCAAAAGTACAACGGTTCCAGAAACTTTGAAAAAGTGTGCTACAAAGCAGATTAGGTCTATTTTTTGCTCTAAAAATACAAAAATGACTAAACAGAGCTAACACGGAAATAAAGATCTTAATCAGTACTGAGCATCTAGAAATTCATGTGAAACAGCACTCTATTAGCGGAATGATGCATTTGCCCATTCAAGTCAAAATATGTTAAACATGAAGCCACATCTGAATTCCACACTTTCAAAGAGCGTGATGCAGAATGTGTAACTCCTGGGAACATAGAAACATATTCCCATGTTCTCAGGGCACCGACTTCTCTTCTCAGGTTAAGTAAGGGGTTTTGGCCCTTAGCCACTAACACCATCCTATCAAGTATAAAGTATAACGCATCCTTTCCTTCATCAAAACGCTTAATTACATCTATAAAATCTACTATTCAGAGCTGTGAATATGTGCATAGGTCTGTGGCTGACTGTCCTTTTAGGAAGGGTGGGCTTCTTTTGCACCCTAGTCTTCTCCCGAAAAAAATAATTCCCAAATTTGCAAAGCCTGCCCTTGTTAGTATTGGTAGAGTCCACTCCTTTGCCCTTAACCCACATAGCCAAAACGCAGTGGCACACTGAATTTGGTCAAAAGCAAGCTTAACATCAGCGAATAAGAGGAGTGCAAGCTGAGTTGTGGGCAGTTAATACATTGTGATGTAGTGTTCTTTAAAGAGGTGAGTCTTCAACGCTTTCCTAAATTAGAGCAGCGCTAGGGCGGCCCTGATGGGTACGAGGATGTTGTTCCAGATCCTGGATGCATTAATGGAAAAAGCCTGTTGTCTTGCTTTTTCTTTTTTACACTTCTTAGTCTGCAACCTGATGGTGTCTTGGCTGCAGGTGTGCTGAGAAAGACCAGTGACGGTGAGATTGTCTGCAAGATAAGCAGAGGTACTGGTTTTGATTTCTTTGTAAATGATGTAGCTGGTTTTGAAGATGGTGTAAGCTGGCACGGGAAGCCAATGACGTTCCATCAGGTTGGGGGTGATATCATATTTCTTCAGGCCCTGGAGGAGACATGCTGTGGCATGTAGGATGCCCCTTAAGAGGTGCCAGTGTGGAGTCCTGGGAGGCCATGGAGTAGATTATTACCAACATCCACATGCGAGGGTGCAAGGTGTTGAACAGCAGTTCTTTCCGGAAGAAACATTTTGACTTTGTTTAGAAGGGAGAGCTGGTAGCAGGCCATCTTTGCTTTTTGGCAATATGTTCCTTGAGGAAGAGGGTGGTGTCCAGCGTGACTGCAAGTGATTTGGCATTTAGTGAGAGTTTGATGTGAAACCATCAAGGTTTATGTCATTGAGCTAAGTTTGTACTATATCTATAGTCAGAAAAAATGACAACATAAAAAATAATGTAAAGTCTCGCCAGTGTGTCTCACATTTCCTACTAGATTTCATCAGAGGGGGCGACGGGGGAACACGAACACACACACACACGAACACACACACACACACACACGAACACACATACACACACACACACTTTCTGCCCACTAGGGGGGCAGATGAGCCTATCGCTGATATGCACCTCCCCTTTCCAATGATACCTCCCCCTAGTATCCCCTACAGGCTCGGGGCCGAGATAGCCCCAGGAGCACGTAGGAAGTGAAATGAGCAGATTGGCTCATTTCACTTTCAATGTAATGATGTCGGCGCGCCATGCTTGCCGATCGTCACTACACTGAAAAAAAAAACACCTCAGGCAGCTGGGGAAGCTCTTCCCCAGCTCCTGAGGCTGAAACAGCACTTTACAGTTTGCAGCAGAGGGATTTCTGACTGCTGTGCCGAGGACGTAATGGTTACGTCCTTGGCACAGCAGCACAACTGCCGAGGACATAACCATTACGTCCTTGGCATGGAAGGGGTTAACAGGAGTAGTTCAAAGCACATAAATCGAAAACATCTTGAGATACATAGATTCCTAAATACACTTTTAAGTTACTTATCTCCTTTCTTATGATCTGAGGTAGAAACTCCGGTGAAGAATTACAAATTAGTGTTTTTGCTTCTGTTTTCGTGCGATTGATCTTTTATCCTCCAACCTCATAAAATATATTAATAATTATTCCTGCATTTTTTATTATTGTACTAAACCACATAATCAGCATAAAAATTCAATTTTGCCATATTTTCAAATGGTGAAATCACATTAAAGCTTTTCCAGACTGCTGTTGCCAGAAGGTCTATAAAATATTTTTAAAAAGAGCGGATAAAAAACTGGATAAAGGTCAACCCGGACATACACCTCTCAACTTTTAACTAAACGAATATTTATGAATTTACAAGTATGTGTGTGTGTATATTTGTCCACCAGAATGCTGGAATGCGACGCCTTTAAAGTACTCGTCCGGGGGCTTGCATCTCCGGATTGCTGGGGTCCGCAGGACCCTCGAGAGGGATATCGGGAGTGCTGTGGTCACACTGGCGGGCTTAAGCAAGGTGGTAGACACAGACTCCACAGACCTGAAGTTCCAGTGGGCGCAGCGTCAGGGGAATCTTTCCGTTGTCATTCAGATCCCGGAGGGGACTGCAAGTCAGTTGCAGTGGTGGCTCACGAACCAGGATTGGGTCTGCGGCAGATCCCTCTACCTTCCCCAATCAGAGTTCACAGTAATGACAGATGCGTCACTCCTGGGATGGGGCGCCCACTGGAACTTCAGGTCCCACTGCAGAGCCCGCATATGCCATCTGGCATGATCCACTAGCAGGATGCAGGAGACCATGAGGCCCAGCAGCCTCAGGGTCATTCTCACCGAAATCAAGGATAGAGGCTGAAACATCGGTATCATAGCCTGAATATCCCGGACTCGCTGCTCGGGAGGATAGACCCGAAACTGCGCTGTGTCCAGAACCGCTCCGATGAAAAAGAGCTTCTGAGAGGGAATCAGGTGCGACTTCGGCACGTTGATAGTGAACCCCAGCGAATGCAGGAGGTCCACCGTAGTCTGGAGGTGGGAGACGACAGCCTGGGGCGGGCCCGCCTTCAACAGCCAGTCGTCGAGATAGGGGAAGACTGGAAACCCTGATCTGCGCAGATGAGCTGCGACCACCGCCATCACTTTCGTGAACACCCGAGGGTGCTGGTAAGGCCAAAGGGGAGCACGGTAAACTGAAAATGCTCGTGGCCTACCGTGAACCGTAGGTAACGCCGGTGGGCAGGCAGGACGGGGATGTGAAAGTAAGGGTCCTGCAAGTCCAACGCTACCATCCAATCTCCAGGGTCGAGGGCAGACAAGACCTGAGCCAAGGTTAACATCTTAAACTTCTCCTTCCGGAGGAAGCGGTTGACGTCCCTGAGGTCTAAGATAGGACGCAGACCTTTGTCCTACTTGGGTACCAGGAAGTAGTGGGAGTAGCAACCACGACCTACTTCTGGCACAGGGATGCGTTTGATAGCTCCCTTGGCCAAGAGAGCTGTAACTTCCTGACGGAGAAGGGCCAAATGATCCTCTGACATGCGATGGAATGTTGGTGGCATGGAGGGAGGGGTAGTCTCAAAGGGGAGGGAGTAGCCCCTTCGGACTATTTGCAAAACCCACGTGTCTGACGTGATGTTGCGCCAGTGGGGGAGGTGATGGCAGATCCTGCCGCCCACTGGCAACTGGTGGCCCTGAAAGGTCGGACTAGGAAGGCTTGGAGGCTGCTGCAGCGGGCGGCATTGGTGGACTGGCCCCAGACCAACGACGCTGGGTCCCACGTCATTGGCCGCGCAGAGGCTGGGTAGCTTGCACAGGCCTGTGGCTCTGGGCGGAACGTGGTGGGGTACCCCTTTTGTAGCCACGAAAGGGGCAAAAGGCAGACTGCATGGGCTGAGAGGTAGCAGCGAGGCCCAAGAATCTGGCCGTAGCCCTAGAGTCCTTGAAACGCTCGAGCGCATTGTCCGCCTTGTCGCCAAATAGACGGCGGCCATCAAAAGGCATGTCCAAAAGAGTCGATTGGACATTCCCAGAGAAGCCAGTGGACCTCAGCCAGGCGTAGCACCTCAGGGCTACTGACGTTATAATCGTTCTACCCAGCGAGTCGGAGGTATCCAGCCCACACCGGATGGTGAACTTTGCTGCATCTTGACCCTCTGCAACAGCGCGGGTGAGCACGGCCCGGGCCTCCTCCGGGCACTGCGGCAGCACTTGCACAACCGTGTCCCATACAGTGTGCGTGTAACGGCCCAAGAGACATGCGGTGTTCACCGACCGCAGTCCTAAGCTGGCGGAAGAAAACATCTACTTCCCAAGATGGTCCAGCTACTTGGATTCCCTATCTGGGGGTGCTGTAGGGAATGCGCCTTATGAGGTTGAGGCTTGGACCACCAAGCTCTCGGGGGTAGGGTGTTGGGAGAGGAAAAGCGGGTTGCCCGGGGCCGGGCGGTGGCGTCGGGCAATCATCCTGTCCACAGGAGCCCCTGTGCAGGGCTTGGACCAAGCGCCCAGAAGGATGTCAGTGAGGGCCTCATTAAAAGGCAGCAGGGGCTTCGAAGAGGCTGCTGATGCCTGAAGCACCTCAGTCAGGAGGTTAGTCCTGACAGCCACCATAGGAAGCTCGAGTCCTAGGGCCTCAGCCCCCCTACGCAACACCACAGTGTAGGAGGCTCCCTCCTCTGTAGCCACAGTAGGGGGAGAAAGCATACCAGGGTCTGGGGAGGTATCCAGCCCACTGGCATCACCCAACTCCTCTCTCCAGTCCGGCTCTTAAAGTTGGTCTGCAAGAGGGTCAATAGACCCCTCCCAGTCCTCCTCACCCTCCACTGACTGCCACTAAGGGCGGTAAGGAACGCCAGGGATGAACAGTGGGACAAAAGTACCCTCCGACGTCGGTCCGGCGCCGTGTCCAAGTCGGGGGTGAGGCTGTGGTAGACGCCGGCTGGGGGTGCAGCCGGCGTCTGGGGCGTCGCCACTGGAATCGGCGCCGGGGAAGGTACCGTGAGGTCGACCGGCACCGATCCAGATCCAGGCCTGGATCAATGGGGGCCCTGCGGCGCCGAGGCCGGAGCCGCCGGCATCAAAGGTTTAGAGCGGCCAGCCTTGTCCATGGGGACCGAAGACGCGCCGGCAGAGTAGGGCTGCCCAAAGATGGAGTGGAAGGCTTTGTAAAAAGCACGAAGCTGGGCAGGGGACGCTCCGGCTCCCAGAAAGGGATGGAAGTGCGGAATCGTCCCAGTGGGCTCTGAGGACGGAGCCGGAGAGCGGCGATGCTCTGGGTCCCGCGTCGCGTAGGCCGACGGACGGGGAGAAGCCGAAGAGCGACGATGCTTCTTTGCCTTCTTCTTGTGCTTCGACTTACCCGATGTGTGCGAAGACTTCGATGACGAATGGTGATGGCTCCACGACCGGTCCCGCAACCTTCCCCTCGACTGGGACCTTGAACGGCGCGGAGCAGACTGCCGGGCCTCAAAAAGCTTCTGGGACCGCTTCCGCAAAGACTTAGGGTTCAGGGCCCGGCAGTCGGAGCACGACTTCCGGTCGTGGTTGTGCTCCAGGCACCAAAGGTCCACGAGGTGCGGATCGTGACCGACATCAACTTGTGACAGGAGTCACAGGGCTTGAAACCGGGCCGACAACTGGACATCCCTCGTGCACCAGGAGTCGCAAGACTCAAAAAAGATGTCGACAAAAGTCGAAAAAGAGTTAGTCAAAAAGTGACTAGGGGCACGCTCTCGCCGGATCTGCGCTGGCTGGCGCGGAAAAGGAAGAACTGACATCAGCGCGCAGGGGCGGCGTCTAAGTAGACACAGCGACGTCATCTAAGCGACCACGCCGCCGCCGGCGAACGCTGAGTCGACCGACGCCACCTCCCGATGCGCTGGGTTACTGCTACGAAAAAGTTTCTCCGTATCCAGTCTGAGGCCTGGGGGTAATTCTAAGGTAAGGAATCTATAACTACGGTCTCTTTCAGATATATATGTTTGCCATGTGCCCATTTCAAGCATTTATTTTACGTAATTCGTCCCAGTCCTGCTAAACTTACATCACTGCCTAGATTGCAAAGCAAAACCTGATAAAATCGACAAAAATATATATAAATCATATAAAAACAGCTTACATTATTTCCTATAGGGTTTTATCTTAATTCCCTTCCTCTGTTATTGTCTATGGAAGGGTGTTGAGGTACCAGTGGCTGGACATGTGTGGTGCTGGACTTACTACTGCTTGGGATTTTTTTTTTTTTTTTAATAGTAACTCACACTCTGATAGAAATGTATTACATGGCCTCCCAGCTGCAGCATGCGGTCCATTGGCTGGACCGCGATGAGAACTGGGAGAAACGTCTCCTGGCGGGCACACACTGAGGTCGCTCACTGACAGAGCTTATGATGCTGGGGCGAGGTGTTCCCCTGGAGGCCCCATACATAGTGCGACATGTAGCCATAACCTGGGAAACCGTGGTGCGCCGGGTGGTGCAGCATGCCCCATACGCGCCAGACATGCCCTTGTGGGCACTACGCCCTTTCGCCGGTATTGCTGAGTCTATGTCGGTTCAGCGGTGGAGGGAGGGAGGTGGGGTGTCAGACACTGGGGGATCTATACGTGGATGGGAAATTCATAACCCGTGAAGAAGCAAGGGTCACCTTCCATCTAGGGACAAGACAATTTCTACAATATGGAAAGATTTCAAGTGTAGCGCGGGAGATTTTGCCTGTGTTCCCTGGGGAACCACCCTAGCACAAATACTCTGAAAGGGATGCTGTATATGGCGCAAGGTGGGCGTCTGGTATCCCATCTCTACAGAACATTGAGAGATGATATACCGGGTGGGGTGCTGCCGGTCAAATCAAAATAGGATGTCCCGGTAGATGAGCCCTTGTCGGAGGGAGAGTGGAGGAAAGTTCATGAGGGGTTACAGAAGATGAGCGCCAATGCACGGTTCAAACTCCTTCAATATAACCTAGTTCATCAGGTATATTTCACTCCACGCATGTTACACATAATATATCCGAACCGCAAAGACGAATGTCCAAGATGTAACTCACGTGCAGCGGATTTTCCACACATGGTTTGGTCCTGCCCGTCGCTACTCTCCTATTGGGATGATGTGCTAGCACATCTCCGAAGAGTCACGGGATCGGTAATCCCGAAAGAGATCCGGCAAGTATTGCTGGGACTGTTACCCATGCCTAAGCACAACAAGCTAAGCAGACTGTTTGTTCTCCTTAGAGACGCATTGTAATAGCATGGCTTCAACCCAGGCCTCCACAGCTCGAGGAATGGGCAACAGCGGAATTAGTACGGATGAACTTTGTTAGGAAGGATGAGAAGATTGTTGATGATCTCCAGGCATGGCCCTCCATGTTAACAGAATTAAGAGATGAACAGGCCTCGGAAGCCCGAAGGACTTCAGGTTAATGTGCTTCGCAATCGGGCCAGAGTCCCCGGCCGGGACAAGGCGAAGATATCAGCTAGGTTTTCATAAGTAACCTCGGCGATCATGTATAATGTCAAGCTTCTTTATATGGATATGTGACCTGACATGGAATGGGGGGAGGGAGTTAAGAGGTTAAATGAACACTATGCCCGTTGGCAGTTTGACAAAGTGGATTATGTGGGCCGATCTATCGTTAACACGAGAATTTGAATGGAACATGGTTCATATGTCCTGGTATGATGTTCGCATAACTCAAAAATGCCAATAAAGAAATTTAAAAAAGAAAAAAAAACTCACACTCGGATTTTGGGAATAGCCAAAAGTAGTAAACTTACTCATGGCTATAAATTGTTAAAATTGTAAGTTACCTTTGCGAATCAGCTCGATAATGTCAATGGAAAAGACAGGAAAATCATAATTTCCATTTATGAATTTAAACAATTGTGTTGTGTTTTGGCAAGTGTAGCTTCCAATGAAAACAAGCAATGGCCATTCCAAATAGGCATGGGTATACAATGTTATGGTATGCAAAGATAAGCATGCACAAGTGTGGATTGTGTAGGGGCTAGAAAGGAGGAGATGACAAAGAGATGCACAATCCTGTTTCTTTACTGGCAGCGGCAGCATACACCTCAACAGCCAGCAGCATGAGTTAAGAGAAATATACTCCTCTGGCTCAGCCAAAACAAAGTGTCAAACCAAGAGCTGAAAGAGACTGATTTAAAAAAGCCAATGATGGGAAAGAACAGAGCCAAAAGCCAACAGTTTGTATATTGAAAACAACAGGTCTGTTTAGACAGCTGCACTGTTAAACCCAGATCTCAAATGAGGTGACATTCTAGACCCTGTTGTAGCCTTGTCATCACTTGCCATGTCCTTCAGTCTAGGTCAATTCTCCCTTTCGCCTTCTTCAATTCGCTATAAAATATTTAAAGCGATACATAAGGGGATGCATAAGGGGATGATGGACGGAACGTTTGAGCCAATCAAACACTCACCCCCAGTCAACTGATCTGGGTTTAATCCATCATCATTCTTTAGCTCACTCCACCACCCCAGTTCAGACATGGCCATATGCAAATCAGTCTGACCCTGTGCCTCATGGGAACAGTCCAGCACGAACTGCCAAGCCATGTCTTCCCTGGACCGGAAACAAGCATCCTAGGACCGGTTTCTGGCATTCCAGCCGTCATCAGCCAGGCTTGCTTGAATCCAGTGGCAAAGTGAGCAAGGGACCCACGTCTGGGCATACCCCCGCCAACTTAGGGCGAACAAAGCGATACATAAGGGGATGATGGACGGAACGTTTGAGCCAATCAAACACTCACCCCCAGTCAACTGATCTGGGTTTAATCCATCATCATTCTTTAGCTCACTCCACCACCCCAGTTCAGACATGGCCATATGCAAATCAGTCTGACCCTGTGCCTCATGGGAACAGTCCAGCACGAACTGCCAAGCCATGTCTTCCCTGGACCGGAAACAAGCATCCTAGGACCGGTTTCTGGCATTCCAGCCGTCATCAGCCAGGCTTGCTTGAATCCAGTGGCAAAGTGAGCAAGGGACCCACGTCTGGGCATACCCCCGCCAACTTAGGGCGAACAAAGCGATACATAAGGGGATGATGGACGGAACGTTTGAGCCAATCAAACACTCACCCCCAGTCAACTGATCTGGGTTTAATCCATCATCATTCTTTAGCTCACTCCACCACCCCAGTTCAGACATGGCCATATGCAAATCAGTCTGACCCTGTGCCTCATGGGAACAGTCCAGCACGAACTGCCAAGCCATGTCTTCCCTGGACCGGAAACAAGCATCCTAGGACCGGTTTCTGGCATTCCAGCCGTCATCAGCCAGGCTTGCTTGAATCCAGTGGCAAAGTGAGCAAGGGACCCACGTCTGGGCATACCCCCGCCAACTTAGGGCGAACAAAGCGATACATAAGGGGATGATGGACGGAACGTTTGAGCCAATCAAACACTCACCCCCAGTCAACTGATCTGGGTTTAATCCATCATCATTCTTTAGCTCACTCCACCACCCCAGTTCAGACATGGCCATATGCAAATCAGTCTGACCCTGTGCCTCATGGGAACAGTCCAGCACGAACTGCCAAGCCATGTCTTCCCTGGACCGGAAACAAGCATCCTAGGACCGGTTTCTGGCATTCCAGCCGTCATCAGCCAGGCTTGCTTGAATCCAGTGGCAAAGTGAGCAAGGGACCCACGTCTGGGCATACCCCCGCCAACTTAGGGCGAACAAAGCGATACATAAGGGGATGATGGACGGAGCGTTTGAGCCAATCAAACACTCACCCCCAGTCAACTGATCTGGGTTTAATCCATCATCATTCTTTAGCTCACTCCACCACCCCAGTTCAGACATGGCCATATGCAAATCAGTCTGACCCTGTGCCTCATGGGAACAGTCCAGCACGAACTGCCAAGCCATGTCTTCCCTGGACCGGAAACAAGCATCCTAGGACCGGTTTCTGGCATTCCAGCCGTCATCAGCCAGGCTTGCTTGAATCCAGTGGCAAAGTGAGCAAGGGACCCACGTCTGGGCATACCCCCGCCAACTTAGGGCGAACAAAGCGATACATAAGGGGATGATGGACGGAACGTTTGAGCCAATCAAACACTCACCCCCAGTCAACTGATCTGGGTTTAATCCATCATCATTCTTTAGCTCACTCCACCACCCCAGTTCAGACATGGCCATATGCAAATCAGTCTGACCCTGTGCCTCATGGGAACAGTCCAGCACGAACTGCCAAGCCATGTCTTCCCTGGACCGGAAACAAGCATCCTAGGACCGGTTTCTGGCATTCCAGCCGTCATCAGCCAGGCTTGCTTGAATCCAGTGGCAAAGTGAGCAAGGGACCCACGTCTGGGCATACCCCCGCCAACTTAGGGCGAACAAAGCGATACATAAGGGGATGATGGACGGAACGTTTGAGCCAATCAAACACTCACCCCCAGTCAACTGATCTGGGTTTAATCCATCATCATTCTTTAGCTCACTCCACCACCCCAGTTCAGACATGGCCATATGCAAATCAGTCTGACCCTGTGCCTCATGGGAACAGTCCAGCACGAACTGCCAAGCCATGTCTTCCCTGGACCGGAAACAAGCATCCTAGGACCGGTTTCTGGCATTCCAGCCGTCATCAGCCAGGCTTGCTTGAATCCAGTGGCAAAGTGAGCAAGGGACCCACGTCTGGGCATACCCCCGCCAACTTAGGGCGAACAAAGCGATACATAAGGGGATGATGGACGGAACGTTTGAGCCAATCAAACACTCACCCCCAGTCAACTGATCTGGGTTTAATCCATCATCATTCTTTAGCTCACTCCACCACCCCAGTTCAGACATGGCCATATGCAAATCAGTCTGACCCTGTGCCTCATGGGAACAGTCCAGCACGAACTGCCAAGCCATGTCTTCCCTGGACCGGAAACAAGCATCCTAGGACCGGTTTCTGGCATTCCAGCCGTCATCAGCCAGGCTTGCTTGAATCCAGTGGCAAAGTGAGCAAGGGACCCACGTCTGGGCATACCCCCGCCAACTTAGGGCGAACAAAGCGATACATAAGGGGATGATGGACGGAACGTTTGAGCCAATCAAACACTCACCCCCAGTCAACTGATCTGGGTTTAATCCATCATCATTCTTTAGCTCACTCCACCACCCCAGTTCAGACATGGCCATATGCAAATCAGTCTGACCCTGTGCCTCATGGGAACAGTCCAGCACGAACTGCCAAGCCATGTCTTCCCTGGACCGGAAACAAGCATCCTAGGACCGGTTTCTGGCATTCCAGCCGTCATCAGCCAGGCTTGCTTGAATCCAGTGGCAAAGTGAGCAAGGGACCCACGTCTGGGCATACCCCCGCCAACTTAGGGCGAACAAAGCGATACATAAGGGGATGATGGACGGAGCGTTTGAGCCAATCAAACACTCACCCCCAGTCAACTGATCTGGGTTTAATCCATCATCATTCTTTAGCTCACTCCACCACCCCAGTTCAGACATGGCCATATGCAAATCAGTCTGACCCTGTGCCTCATGGGAACAGTCCAGCACGAACTGCCAAGCCATGTCTTCCCTGGACCGGAAACAAGCATCCTAGGACCGGTTTCTGGCATTCCAGCCGTCATCAGCCAGGCTTGCTTGAATCCAGTGGCAAAGTGAGCAAGGGACCCACGTCTGGGCATACCCCCGCCAACTTAGGGCGAACAAAGCGATACATAAGGGGATGATGGACGGAACGTTTGAGCCAATCAAACACTCACCCCCAGTCAACTGATCTGGGTTTAATCCATCATCATTCTTTAGCTCACTCCACCACCCCAGTTCAGACATGGCCATATGCAAATCAGTCTGACCCTGTGCCTCATGGGAACAGTCCAGCACGAACTGCCAAGCCATGTCTTCCCTGGACCGGAAACAAGCATCCTAGGACCGGTTTCTGGCATTCCAGCCGTCATCAGCCAGGCTTGCTTGAATCCAGTGGCAAAGTGAGCAAGGGACCCACGTCTGGGCATACCCCCGCCAACTTAGGGCGAACAAAGCGATACATAAGGGGATGATGGACGGAGCGTTTGAGCCAATCAAACACTCACCCCCAGTCAACTGATCTGGGTTTAATCCATCATCATTCTTTAGCTCACTCCACCACCCCAGTTCAGACATGGCCATATGCAAATCAGTCTGACCCTGTGCCTCATGGGAACAGTCCAGCACGAACTGCCAAGCCATGTCTTCCCTGGACCGGAAACAAGCATCCTAGGACCGGTTTCTGGCATTCCAGCCGTCATCAGCCAGGCTTGCTTGAATCCAGTGGCAAAGTGAGCAAGGGACCCACGTCTGGGCATACCCCCGCCAACTTAGGGCGAACAAAGCGATACATAAGGGGATGATGGCTCACTTTGCCACTGGATTCAAGCAAGCCTGGCTGATGACGGCTGGAATGCCAGAAACCGGTCCTAGGATGCTTGTTTCCGGTCCAGGGAAGACTTGGCTTGGCAGTTCGGGCTGGACTGTTCCCATGAGGCACAGGGTCAGACTGATTTGCATATGGCCATGTCTGAACTGGGGTGGTGGAGTGAGCTAAAGAATGATGATGGATTAAACCCAGATCAGTTGACTGGGGGTGAGTGTTTGATTGGCTCAAGCGTTCCGTCCATCATCCCTTTTGTATCGCTTTGTTCGCCCTAAGTTGGCGGGGTATGCCCAGACGTGGGTCCCTTGCTCACTTTGCCACTGGATTCAAGCAAGCCTGGCTGATGACGGCTGGAATGCCAGAAACCGGTCCTAGGATGCTTGTTTCCGGTCCAGGAAGACATGGCTTGGCAGTTCGGGCTGGACTGTTCCCATGAGGCACAGGGTCAGACTGATTTGCATATGGCCATGTCTGAACTGGGGTGGTGGAGTGAGCTAAAGAATGATGATGGATTAAACCCAGATCAGTTGACTGGGGGTGAGTGTTTGATTGGCTCAAACGTTCCGTCCATCACCCCCCTTTTGTATCGATAAAATATTTAAAGGCTGGACTTATTGTTAAATCTACTTGAATGGTGTCAGAGGGAACTCATTATTTGTTCAAGTGGCGAATAGCCTTGCCTTAAGCTACCAAAGGATTCAAGAAGCATGCAGGTGGGGGAATCTTTAACGGGCCTGCCCACAATGCCCAATCTGGTACAGTAGTAGCTACTCCAGACACAAAGGCAAGAAACAAGCCAGACAGAGGGTCTACAATGGTATCCACGAGCAGACTACATGACCACAGTGCTGATCAGCACACTGGGAAAGAGAAGTTTTTGCCAGCATAAAGTTTAGGAGCCACATGAGGTAAAGCATGCCTGTTCCGATTTTTTTTATTTAGGGTTGCCTTCCACAATTCTGTCACTTCACAGCACATATTTGTGCCTATCGGATGTAGGTGCTACATCGGGTTCTTTGAGGCACCTGTTCTCAGTCAACACAAAAACAAATATTTGTGTAGCACTGTCTTCACAAGGGGCACAGCTTTGAGGATGTGAAATGCTGGAACCGAGAATAACTCATGACCAGAGAGACTTTTGTTCTAGATTACCACAAAATGCCCCTTCTGGGGACAAAGATTCCAAAACAAGATAGCTGACATTCAGGATTGCAGCAAAGATAATGTTTTCGGTCAGAGTCTTAGCATGACCAAAGAGATTATATTCTTTTTTGGGAAAGTAGGATGCATGAACTGGCCTTGTGCTGTGCAAACAATTCTCCATCTGTTTGTTAGCATATCAGCCCTCCTAGTTCGTGTGGCTAAGCGGGAATGTTGACATCTTCAGAGGGCAAACTCTTTGGCAACCCACTTCAGGAACAGCTGGAATGGCTTGGCAGTCACACTTGTCAAAAATCTCCCCACGGCAACCAGATTCAGAACTTTTTAGATTATTTTTCCAGGGTCCATCCATTGTTGATTGTTTCCCATACAGTATCCTCTAAATGCCACACTGGGCTATTTCTATGACAAGGAAAAGAACAAAAAGAAGATCAAGAAGCACAAGAAGGGGTCTAGTTGATGCTTTTTCATCATTCTCAAACTCTTGCCTGCAGAAATTCTTCTTTTCACTGAATTTAACTGAATATAACAGCCTGAACAGTTTTGTTTGTTTTGAATTTCATTTTGCCTACCAATCACTTCTAAATGTATTAGTCCTTGGTAAGTTTAATAGGCTACCTGTTTGATCAGTACTAACAAACCATTCTTTGGTGTGGGAGGGCTTGATAACAGTCCCCCTCTTAAAACTGATACCAACCATCCAACTAACTGAAGGCTTGGCAGAATCCTCACACTGGAGTAACCCGGTTTCTCATATGCCAGCCTTCAGGAAAAAAAGTCTACCCCCTATCCAAACATGTCAATATAAAGTAGCTAAGTATGCACTAATCTACAGACTGCTGTGTAATTCATATTTCTGACGGCATTCACTTTCATTTGGAACAGAGGTCTTCAAACTGGGGGATGGGTCCTGCTGCGAGACCACAAATGGATCTCGGGGGCGGTCAGGGGGCACCAGGCACTGGCAAAGAGAAGCATTGTGCTGAAAATAGTGCTTTATTTTAGTGAAAAAAGAGACAGCGAGCCCCTCTGCATTGGGCCATCTGTTGTCACTCATATCCTGCTGGGCAGAAGGTGTCAACAGGGGCTGGGAGAGAACCTAACAATCCTCAAAGACACTCCCCATTTCTGATAAATAATCACACTATGGGTACTTTTACACTTTCGGAAGTCCAGGGTGCCTGTGGCATGCTGGCATTTACATATTTGATTGCATTTTAAAAGTGATAACATAACTGCAATGTTTGAATTTTCAAATATGTTTAGAGCTGCCAATTTGATAGGAAACTTCTAAACACGCGTTTTTATTCTGGTATTCCCATGTGATATATACATATATATATACACACATATATACACACATATATATACACACATATATATATATATATATATACATATATTCGCCAATGGGAATCCAAAAAACAACAAGGAGGGGAAAAAGGAGAAGGTGGCTCAACGGAAACAATTGGCACCAAGACAAGGAGCATGCGTCAGAGAAATCTCCAATAAATGAAATGGATGAATTAGCAGTAGTAAACCTTTCCAAACGAAATATGTCAGATTCAGAAATATCTTTATTGAAACATGGGATTAATTTTTGTCCCACACAACAAATGGACATGGCACAAACTAGAATAGATATTTACAAATACGTAAGGAAAATCAAACTAGCTAAAACGTTCCAAGAAAATAAAGAAATGGCGAACTACACAAAAAAGAAAAAAAGCTCAACACCGCAAGAATCAAATTTAACAACAACAGATATGGATGCTTTGCTAACTTTGATCAATCTGGACACAACAGACGAACAGGACACCATACCGGTGGAATTAGCCTGTCCCCAAATTGGAGCAGGACTTAGTGGTAAAAAACCAACATCCCGGTTTTATCCTCAACTTGCCCCTGGAAATAAGGTCGACCTATTTCAGGAAGCAGTAGTCCAAGATCTTTACAAAATTAAACGAACCAAATTTCGGGACAACTTAACATCAGAGGAAAGAACTGCTCTGAAAAACCTAACAGAGGACCGGAATATTACCATAAAAATGGCCGACAAAGGCGGCAACATTGTCATTTGGAACACAACTGATTATGAATTGGAAGCACATTCCCAACTAAGAAATCGGGAATATTACCGGAAACTAGACAAGAATCCAACTATGATCTTCAAAGATGCCCTGGACAAGAAAATCACACAATGGCTCTCACAAAACTTAATCGATGATGAGGAAAGAAAATATCTTACAACAGAACACCCAATTACGGCAACAATTTATTTCCTACCAAAACTGCACAAAAATCCCCTGAAACCACCAGGCCGGCCAATTGTGTCGGCAAAGGGCTCGCTATTGGAACCGATAGCAAATTACATCGATTTCTTTCTGATGCCGTTTGTGTTAAACCTAAACTCTTATATAAAGGATACCACCGACCTTCTAAGACACCTCCAAGAAATATCATGGCAAGACTCATACATGCTCATTACTATGGATGTAATATCCTTATACACTAACATCGAAAACAGTATAGGATTATTGGCATGCAGTTTCTTCCTGAAAGAACGTAAAATACAATATAATCAAAACAACCAAATGCTTTTGGACATGATTGAGATGCGTCTATCCCAAAACGTATTCATGTTCGGCGATGAGATCTACAAACAAATAAAGGGATGTGCAATGGGTTTCTCTATCAGTCCTGGATATGCCTGCCTTATGGGATGGTGGGAGCAGCAACTTGCCTGGCACCCAAACAATGACAAATATGTAAACAAAACTGCAATGTGGCTGCGGTATATAGACGACCTTCTGATTGTATGGGATGGAACAGCAGCAGAGTTCCACGAGTACTTTGAAATCTTGAACTCAACTGAAGCGAATGTAAAATTCACCTATACGATTAGCAAAGAAAGGGTCGTATTTCTGGACACTGAAATCTATGTCACCAACAATGAAATCCAAACAACGTTGCACCGCAAGGTAACATCAACAAATGCCACTTTGCACGCAGATAGTTTTCATAAGGCATCAGTTATCCAGAACATACCATACGGAGAATTCCTGAGAATCCGCCGAATATGTTCGTAAGAATCGGAATGGGAAAAACAGAGCACAAAAACATCGATAAGATTTAAGAAATGTGGATACAATGAAAATATCGTAAGGAAGTGCTGGTCTAGATCAAATGAAAAAACAAGAGAAGAAACACTGAAAACAAAGGCAACAAACCAACAGGTAACAACGCCAACGCCACAGAATCTGGAACCTGTGAGGTTAATTATGGATTACTCTTGTGAATCTAAAAAAATTACAAACATCTTGAGAAGAAACTGGAAGATCCTGCAACTCGATCCCACAGTAGGGAACATAATGGGACCTCATCCAAACATCACGTTCCGGCGAGCACAGAATCTAAAGGACAAACTAATCCATGGTCACCATCAACAGCAACAAAAACTCAAGGGAACTCAATGGCTGAAAACGAGAGGCTTTATTAAATGCCACAACTGTAAAGTCTGCCAGATAGCAAAAAACACGATGGAGGTAAAAATGGCAAACAACAAGACGTGCAGATAAGAGATCTAATAACCTGCAAAAGCAAATATGCTGTCTACGTGATAGAGTGCCCGTGCCCCATGAAATACATAGGAAGCACAATATGTGAATTGAAGAAGAGGATACTGGAGCACGTACGAGCAACAGTAAATAAAGACAGAGGAAATGCTGTAGCCAAGCATATGGAGGTTGAACATGAAGGAAATTGGAAACTACTAATCTTTTATGCGATTGAAACAACACCGAACAATGAGAGCGGCGGAAACCGCTAGAAGAAATTACGGCAAAGAGAGTCCAGACAAATTCTAAACTTTAGAACTTTTACTCCCTTTGGTCTTAACCAGAGTGAGGAACTATATGTCCATTTATGAACTGAATTGAATCACATTACGAATGAGAAAACAACACATACACAACCACACATTTGCACATGTATAAAAGTAGGACATCAACTTAATGGATGTGCGCCCAACAATAAAAGATGAGTAAGATCACCTCAAATTAAATCCACTAAGATGGCCCAGAGAATGCCCACTAGAGGGCGTAACTAGAGTTGGGATAAAAAAAGCGTTTAATATGAGAAATGAATCAAGATAGGAATATGTAACAATAGTGTGAACTAATTCCTAGCCTTAGCCTCAGCTAAACAGAGAACACAAGATAGGGGGCCCACCGGAGGGCGTGACCTAACCTTTTGCGAGGTGTTTGGAGAATAATGAGAAACTAGCATAAATTGCACTGCCAGTGAGAAAATCGGGCAGTATTACGATGAGAATAACATATCTCCTCATTGATTACTTAGGATAAGTTACTTACCTGTAATCCTAGTTCTCTTCCAGGGGTATCCTCATCAAAGTCATAAGCACTGAATATTCCCGCCCACGTGCGGGGACCCCGGAAATATAAAAATTATATATGGAAATCACATATATACAGCTCTACATATATGCATATACATATATAATTTTTTCTCATACCAATGCAGCTCTCAATAGGAGGCTAAACAATGTAATTACACATAAAAAACTACATTTGCCAATATATAAAAACACCAGAGGACAATTAGTACTTGAACTCTGTTTTTTAATGAGCAAAACACTCATAAAGAGTAAAAACTGCAAAATAAGTAGACATTGTTAGCCTACAGGCTGCATTGTAAACCAATAGCATAGAAAATGAAAACATTTTCAACAAGAAACTGGCACCGTGCCTTTAAGGCAGCCATGACCCCTAGCTTCCCATCATGCCTCAGGGGTGACAGTTAGGTCAGTTGTTCTTTGCATAACCCTGAAGGTCAGGGCACAAAGATATCCTTTAACACTTTAGAAATCCCTCATTTACCTGGGGAGGCGGGTGGGTTGCTTATGACTTTGATGAGGATACCCCTGGAAGAGAACTAGGATTACAGGTAAGTAACTTATCCTTCTCTTCCAGGGGATCCTCATCAATAGTCATAAGCACTGAATAGAATAGCAAGCCCATCAACCACCTGCAGGTAAATGAGAGTAAAGTGACCCAACACAAAGAAACATAACAGCCGAAATCAGCTGTTGAACAGATTCCTCAAGGAGGCCTGGCCTACTTGGGTGTCTGCTCTGGTGTCTGATTCCAGACAGTAGTGCCTCGTAAATGTATGGACGGACCTCCAAGTTGCCGCCTTACAGATTTCAGACATGGGCACATTCTGAAGAAAAGCAGTAGTAGCCGCCTTTCCTCTAGTAGAATGCGCTCTGGGAGTAAACCCCAGGAGCTTCTGCGCTAATTGATAAGCAAGCTTGATACATGAAACTATCCATCTGGAGATGGAGCGCTTTGAAGCTGCGGACCCAGATCTGATCGACCCATAGTTAACAAATAGTTGATCAGATTTTCTTATAGATTTGGACCGATCCAGATAGAATTTTAAAACCCTTTTGAGGTCCAGAGAATGCAAAGCCCTCTCAGCTGGAGTGGAGGGATTGGGAAAAAAGGTGGGTAGAGAGATGGTCTGATTCACATGAAAATCCGACACCACCTTTGGAAGGAAAAAGGGGTGCGTTCTCAACACAACCCTGTTAAGATGGAAGACTGTATAGGGTTCTTTGGAGCAGAGCGCCTGTATTTCACTCACTCTGCGAGCTGACGTGATCGCTACCAAGAAAGCCGCCTTCCAAGAAAGATGCTGTAAGGTTGCTTTGTGTATGGGTTCAAAAGGCGGACCCATCAATTTTGATAGCACCAGGTTAAGCTCCCAGGGTGGTGAAGGAGGCCGTACCGGAGGATAGACCTTCTTTAAACCCTGCAAAAAATCCTTAACAGCCTGTAACTGGAAGAAGGAAGGTTGAGAAGCTGAACGCCTATATGCAGTTATAGCTGCTAAATGCACCTTAATGGAAGAAAACTTCAAACCTGCTTTCGCCAGATAAAGTAGGTAAGGAAGGATGACCTCTTCCTGACCTTTGATTGGGTTACAATTGTTCTGCGTACACCACATGTAAAACCGTTTCCACTTGCATGCATACGAATGCCTCGTGGACGGTCTTCTTGCTTCCTTCAAGATGGACATGCAGTCCTGCGGTAGTCCTAAGTGGCCATACTGGAGGACCTCAGGAGCCATGCCGCCAAGTTCAGTGAGGGAAGGTTGGGATGATGAATCCTCCCGTTCATCTTGGACAGCAGGTCTGGTCTGCACGGCAGCCTCTTGTGAGGACACTCTGATAGGTGCAGAAGGTCCGGGTACCACCATTGTCTCGGCCAGTCCGGGGCAATTAGTATCATCCTCGTGCACGAATGGGACAGCTTGGTCACCACCTTCGGGATCAGCGGAAGGGGTGGAAAGGCGTACACAAATGCCCCTGACCAGTCTATCAAAGGGCATTCCCTTTCGATCCTGGTCGGTAGAACCGTGAGGCGAAGTCTCGGCATTTGGCATTTTCGTCGTCCGCGAAGAGGTCGATGATGGGACGACCCCATGTCTGGAAGATGTCTTCGACGACCTCGTCGTTGAGTACCCAGTCTTCTCTGTCTTCGAAGTGACGGCTGAGTGCATCCGCTCTCACGTTCTGTTCTCCTGGCAGGTGGACTGCTGTGACTGCCAGATTCCGAGCCAGGAGCCAATGCCAGAGTGCTTGAGCTTCCAGGGAAAGTGTGCGTGAGCGAGTTCCCCCTGTTTGTTCAGGTAGTACATGGTGGTGGTGTTGTCCGTCTGTACTAACACTGAGGTTGCCTGAATCGAGGGAGGAAAGCTTTGAGGGCTAGGTGTACTGCTCTCAGCTCTAGCATGTTGATGTGATAGGATCGCTCCTTTGGAGACCACAGTCCTTGAGTCTGGAGAGAACCCATGTGGGCTCCCCAACCCTGCAGCGAGGCGTCCGTGATCAGTGTCTGAGCAGGCGGAGGTTGATGGAAAGGAACTCCGACTTGCAAATTTTGTTTTCTCATCCACCAAGGTATGGAAGCTCGAGCCGCGTTTGATGGACTTATTTTTTCGTCCCAACGAGCGGTCTGCTGGTCCCACTTGTCCTCCAGATCCTGCTGAAGAGGACGTATTCGTAGTCTGGCATTGGGAACCAGGAAGATGCAGGATGCCATCGACCCTAGCAGGGAGGCAATCCGACGCACAGGCAGTTTTCTGTTGCGCAGAACCAGCTGGCATTTCTGTATGAGGGAACACTGTCTCTCCTCCGAAGGAAACACTTTTCCTTCCGTGGAGTCTAGCAGAGCTCCTAAAGCACAAGTTACTAACTTGTGTAACGATATATCTGTAAGAGACAGTAGTTAGTGATAGATTCCTTACCTTAGAATATCCCCAGGCGTCAGGCTGGATCCGGAAAGTTTTGCGTAGCAGTACCCTTGCGCGTCGGTAGGCGGCGTCGTGCGGCTCCGCGTCCGTCGTCGGCGTCGTGATCGCCGGGATGACGTCGCGGGCAGTACTTAGGCGCCGCCCCTGCGCGCTGACGTCAGTTCTGTACACGACTTTCCGCGCCAGGAACGCAGAGCCATGCAAGAAGCTGACACAGGTGTCTGAAAAATACTAGGGCCCTGAAAGAGATGTCCTTAACCCTAGAAATCAGTTCGCAGAACGGGGAGGATGGGTGGGGCGGTAAGGAATCTATCACTAACTACTGTCTCTTACAGATATATCGTTACACAAGTTAGTAACTTGTGCATCTGAAAGAGACACGTTAGTGATAGATTCCTTACCTTAGAATAGATACCCCAGCAATACCAACCCCGGTGGTGGGTCTGCGAACAAAGATCAGACAAGGAAGTCCTGGAGGACAGAACGGCCAAAGAAGCCGTCCCTCCGGACCTGACTGTCAAGGCAGTAATGCTTAGTAAACGTGTGCAGCGAGGCCCACGTAGCTGCCTGACAGATAACCGGCAGCGGAACACCGCGGCCCAAGGCCGTGGTAGCAGCCGTTGCCCTGGTGGAATGGGCACGCAGCCCAACAGGAGGCTCCTTCTTAGCCAAAGAATAGCAGGTCTTGATGCACAAGGTAACCCAGCGGGAGATGGTCCTCTTGTGCACCGCCCGACCTTTTTGGCGCCCACGTAGCCAACAAAGAGCTGGTCATCCACCCGGAAGTGTTTTGTGCGGTCGATATAGAAGGAGAGCGCACGTTTTGGGTCCAGACGGTGGAGCCTCTCTTCCTCTCTGGAAGGATGCGGAAAGAAGGTGGGCAAAGTGATGGTCTGCCCAATGTGGAAAGCAGTAACCACCTTTGGCAAGAAGGACGGACGCGTCCGAAGAACAACCTTGTCTGGATGAACAGACAGAAAGGGAGGTTTGCAAGAAAGAGCCTGGAGCTCACTCACCCGCCGAGCGGAGGTGATGGCCACCAGAAAGGCTGCCTTTAGAGTCAGAAGACGAAGAGGACAGTTATGCAGAGGCTCAAAGGGAGCGCACATTAAAAAGGTAAGAACCAAGTTCAAGTCCCACTGAGGCATTACAAACGGAACAGGAGGGAAGAGGTGAGTAATGCCTTTTAAGAACCTGTTAACAACAGGGGACTTGAAAAGGGAGGGCTGATCAGGGAGCCTGAGGAAGGCCGAGATAGCACAAAGATAACCCTTGATGGTACCCAGGGCAGAACCCTGTTGGGCCAGAGAGAGAAGGAACAGAAGGACCTCAGAAAGAGGGGCAGAAAGGGGATCCACAGCCTTTGCTGTGCACCATGCCACAAATTTGTTCCACCTGCAGGCGTATACCACCTTAGTGGAGGGACGCCTGGCTGCCAGAATCACATCACAAACTTCGGGAGGCAAGTCGAAAGGAATCAACTGCCGCCGCTCAATCTCCACGCAAGCAGGTGTAGACTGGACAGGTTCGGGTGGAGGACCGTCCCCTGCTGCTGCGACAGAAGATCCTCCCGAAGAGGCAGACGGATCGGGGGATCTATGCTCATATTGAGTAGCTCGGGATACCAAACTCTTCGAGCCCAGTCCGGAGCCACAAGAATGACTTGGGCCCGGTCGTGCCGAATCTTCTTCAACACTCTGGGTAGAAGTGGTATAGGCGGAAAGGCGTACAACAGACCGCAACTCCACTCGCGACGAAAAGCGTCGCCGAGCGAGTGCCGCCTTGGAAATTCCAACGCGCAGAACTGATGACATTGCGCGTTCTCTTCGGTGGCGAATAGATCTAACCAAGGCTCTCCCCACTGTAGAAAGAGTCCTTGCGCCACTTCCGAGTGAAGACGCCATTCGTGATCCATCATGCACCGGCGGCTGAGTTCGTCCGCCCTGGCGTTCAGAGAACCTGCCAGGTGTTGAACCATCAGGAACATGCCCTGATGTTCCAGCCATGTCCAGAGGCGCAGAGCCTCCTGACAAAGGGTCCAAGACCCCACCCCGCCCTGTTTGTTGCAGTACCACATGGCGGTGGTGTTGTCTGTGAACACCTGCACTACCTTCCCTTTGACAGAGGGAAGGAATGCCTTGAGTGCAAGCCGGATCGCCCGGAGCTCCAGAAGGTTGATATGGAGCCGGGACTCCGCCGGAGACCAGAGGCCTCTGATCTCCGCCTCTCCCATGTGACCGCCCCATCCCAGAAGGGACGCGTCCGTCACAACTGTATGCTCTGGCTGGGGAAGGGAGAGGGATCTGCCCATGACCCATTGCCGGTTCGAGAGCCACCACTGCAACTGTTTTGCAGTCCCCTCCGAGATCTGGACGTGATCGGACAGGTTGCCCTGGTGCTGCGCCCACTGGAACTTCAGGTCCCACTGCAGAGCCCGCATATGCCATCTGGCATGATTGACCAGCAGGATGCAGGAGGCCATGAGGCCCAGCAGCCTCAGGGTCATCCTTACCGAAACCCAGGATAAAGGCCGAAAGATCGGAATCATAGCCTGAATATCCCGGACTCGCCGTTCGGGAGGATAGGCCCGAAACTGCGTCGTGTCCAGAACTGCTCCGATGAAAAGGAGCTGTGGAGAAGGAATCAGATGCGACTTCGGCACATTGATGGAGAACCCCAGCGAGTGCAGGAGTTCGGCCGTAGTCTGGAGGTGGGAGACGACTGCCTGGGACGAGCCCGCCTTCAGCAGCCAGTCGTCGAGGTAGGGGAAGACTGAAACCCCTGCCCGGCGCAGATGAGCTGCGACCACCGCCATCACTTTCGTGAACACCCGAGGGGCACTTGTAAGGCCAAAGGGGAGCACGGTGAACTGAAAATGCTCGGGGCCTACCGTGAACCGAAGGTAACGCCGGTGGGCCGGCAGGACGGGGATGTGGAAATACGCGTCCTGCAAGTCCAACGCTACCAACCAGTCTCCTGGGTCGAGGGCAGTCAAGACCTGAGCTAGGGTGAGCATCTTGAACTTCTCCTTCCGGAGGAAGCGATTGACGTTCCGGAGGTCCAAGATAGGACGCATGTCCTCCTTGTCCTTTTTGGGCACCAGAAAGTAGTGGGAGTAGCAACCACGCCCTACTTCTGGGGTCGGAACATGCTCGATGGCCCTCTTGGTCAAGAGGGCCGTGACTTCCTTCTGTAGAAGCACCAAGTGATCCCCTGACATGCGGTGGAATTGAGGTGGCATGGCTGGGGGGTGGTCTCGAAGGGGAGGGAGTAGCCCCTTCGGACAATGTCCAAGACCCACCTGTCCGAGGTGATGGTGCGCCAGTGGGGAAGGTGATGGCGGACCCTGCCCCCTACTGGCGTGCCGTGCACCTGAAAGGAGGGACTAGGAGGGCTTGGAGGCCGCGGACGGGTTGGAGGTGGTGGCCTGACCCGCACGCTGGTTGCCCGATCCGCCACGGCGGAATCCACGTCCACGGCCACGCGAAGACGCCTGCTGCGCGGGCCGGTGGCTGGGCTGCTGAAGTGAAGGGCGCCCCTACCGTGGCCACGATAGGGGCGAAAAGCAGAAGGCAGCGGAGGCGTGTAGCAGAAAGGCCCAGGGACTTTGCAGTAGCCCGTGAGTCCTTAAAGCGCTCCAACGCATGGTCTGCTTTGGACCCAAAAAGACCGACTCCATCAAAGGGCATGTCCATGAGAGTATTCTGGACATCCCCTGAAAAACCAGTGGTTTTCAGCCAGGCGTGGCGCCGGAGCGCCACCGTCGTTGCAATCGACCTGCCCAGCGAGTCAGCGGTGTCAAGGCCACAACGGATAGTGTATTTGGCCGCATCCCTTCCTTCCGCAATGGCGCGGGAAAGCAGTGCCTGGACCTCCTCAGGGCACTGGGGCAAAACATCCGCCACCGAATCCCACAGGGAGTGGGTATATCGGCCCAAAAGACAAGCGGTGTTAACGGACCGCAAGCCAGCACTGGAGGAAGAAAAACCTTTCTTCCCAAACTGATCCAGGCGTTTGGATTCCCTATCCGGAGGAGCGGTAGGGAAGGCGGTTTGGGAAGCGGAGGCTTGGACAACCAAGCTCTCAGGAGTGGGGTGGACAGAAAGAAACAGGGGGTCGCCCGGAGCGGGGCGATGGCGTCGTGACACGTTCCGATCCACAGGAGCCCCTGTGTTGGGCTTGGACCAGGCGCCCAAAAGAACGTCAGTGAGGGCGTCGTTAAACGGCAGCACAGTCTCCGCAGAGGAGGCTGCCGGCTGAAGCACCTCTGTCAAGATGTTAGGCTTGACCGTCAAAGTAGGGAGCTGGAGACGTAAGGCCCCAGCAGCCCTACGCAACACCGTACCAAAATTGGCCCCCTCCTCCGTAGCCACGGGAGGAGACAGCATGCCAGTGTCAGGAGAAGTATCCAGACCACTGGCCTCCCCTAGACTCTCTGTCCAGTCCTCATCATACTGACAGTTGCGTGTCAGAGGGTCATCAGACCCCTCCCAGTCCTCCTGATCCTCCTCTGGTTCAAAATAAGGAGGAGGAGGGACATTTGGGACCCAAGGTCCCATCGGCGCCGGAGCCGGCGTCGAGCGACGTCGCTCCGGGTCCATGTCCGGAGCCGGAAGGAACTGGGGACGACGCCGCCCGGAGCCCAGGGCGGCGTCGAGAACGGCACCGGAGACATCGGCGCCGGCGGAGGTGTCGTGAGGTCGACCGGCGTCGATGGGGGTTGTGGAGCCGGGATCGAGGCCGGGGCCGAAGCCGGAGCCGGGATCGAGGCTGGAGGCTCGGGCGACGCCGGGGCCGGAGCCGCCGGCGACGCCGGAGCAACCCCATCAGGGCCCGCGGGGCCCGAAGGCGCACCGGAGGGGCCTGAAGGCCCGAAGAGGCGGGCCATGGCCGACAGGAACTCCTGTACCTTGGCCGGATCCGCCCCGAACCCGGGAAGGGCGGGTATGACGGGGCGACTCCACAGGCAAGTCCGGGGCCGCGGGGGCGGGGACGGTGCCGGGAGGGGCCTCAGCCGAGTCGCGAGACCGGCGAGGCGAAGTCCGAGAGCGACGATGCTTCTTGGACTTCTTGTGCCTAGACTTACCGGACGAAGAAGACTTCGACGCCGACGACCGGTGTGCACTCCGCGAGCGACCCCTGGACCTCTCACGCGACCGGGGCTTCGCGGAGCCGAATGCCGGGCCTCGAGGAGCTTTCGAGACCGCTCTCGCAAAGCTTTCGGGTTGAGGGCCTGGCATTCGGGACAAGACTCGGTGTCGTGGCCTCGGCCGAGGCAGAAGAGACACTCCCAATGCGGGTCGGTGACGGACATCATCCGCGCACAGGCGCCGCATCGCTTGAAGCCGGGCATCCCTACGACACCTTAAAGTTGGAAAAACAGTGAAAAAATCACCAAAAAGTATGGTCAAAAATTGACCAGGGCACTGCTCTTCCCGGATCTGCGCTTACTGGCGCGGAAAAGAAGAACTGACGTCAGCGCGCAGGGGCGGCGCCTAAGTACTGCCCGCGACGTCATCCCGGCGATCACGACGCCGACGACGGACGCGGAGCCGCACGACGCCGCCTACCGACGCGCAAGGGTACTGCTACGCAAAACTTTCCGGATCCAGCCTGACGCCTGGGGATATTCTAAGGTAAGGAATCTATCACTAACGTGTCTCTTTCAGATAAAAGTATTTTCTGTGTTGGCTGTGAAGTTGATTTGACGAAATTCACATGCAGGCCCAGTCGGTGACACAGCTCGAGACAGCTCAAGAAATGAATCCTCACACTGTCTGGGGAAGGACCTTTCAACAGCCAGTCGTCCAAGTACGGGTATACGAAGACGCCCCTGCGGCGCAGTGCGGCTGCCACCACCGCCATGCACTTCGTGAACACTCTGGGGGCTGACTTCAACCCGAAGGGTAGAACCTTGAACTGGTAATGAGCGGATCCCACTAGGAATCGCAGGTACTGTCTGTGATACTGATTGATCGGAACGTGAAAATATGCATCTTGCAGATCCAGCGAACACATCCAATCCCCCTGTCTGAGATGTGGATATATTTGATGGAGAGCCAACATGCGAAACTTTTCCTTTTTATGGATAGGTTGAGTGACCGCAAGTCCAGAATGGGTCTGTACTCTGCTTTTGGCCTTTTTTCTTTACCAAAAAATATCTTGAGTAAACCCCTTTTCCTCTTTGAGATACTGGGACCCTCTCGATGGCTGACTTTCTGAGAAGGGTGGTAACCTCTTTCTGCAAGAGTTTTAACTGATGACACGACGGAGGAACTGGAGGGATTGATGGTGGGCGATGTTGAAAACGTAGAGAGTACCCATTCTGCAACGTGGCTAGTACCCACCGATCCTTTGTGATAGCTCGCCACTCTTCGAGATGATTTGCGATACTTCCCCCACTGGAGTGGTGAACGGCGACAGGGGAAGTGAGTGCTCATTGTTTTGATTGCGTCTTGGCGGAATTGTTGCCTTGTTGCTGGTTTCTTCCTCCTCTGGAGGAGCGTCTGCCCAGATACTGCGTTTTTGCTGGCCTTGCTGATCCTGATTTTTTTGCCAATGAGGGGTTTGAACCCTCTGTTGGGAGGATCGTCTATTGTAAGGACGGAATCTCTTACGGAATTCCTTTCTTTTCTCCAGGCCCACCGCTTTAAGCGTGTCCAGTTCCGTTTTCATCCGCGTCATCTCTTCATCCGTGTGAGTCCCGAACAAAGAGGAACCAGAGAACGGAAGATTGAGGATGCGTGACTGCGCTTCTGGCTTGAGTGCTGTAAGACGTAGCCATGATGTTCTCCTTGCGCATACCCCATGAGCATAAGCATGTGCCGAAAGGGTAGCTCCATCCGCCGCAGCACTGATGACCTGGTTAGACACCTGACTGCCCTCTGTTAAGATTTCTTCAAAATCTTTACGGTCTTCCTGCGGCAACTTTTCAGTGAATCTCTGTAGTGAGTCCCACAGAGATCTGTCATAGCGGCCCAGGAGTGCCGCTGCATTGGAGACCTTCAACATGGAGGCCGAAGTGCCACAAACCTTCTTTCCCCAGGAATCCTGCACCTTGCTCTCCTTGTCTGGTGGGACAGTAGAGGAGGATGCCACTGCATGAGTCTTCTTTGCCGCCGCAATTACGACTGAATCCGGAGGAGGGTCAGCCCTGAGGAAGAGCGGATCGTCCTCTGGTGAACGGTACTTTTTAAGATCCTCGCTGGGGCGGTCTTAACACTCGCTGGCGTGAGAAAGATATCCATCACTGGCTCTATGATGCCTGGTACCAAGGGAAGCAGAGGTTTAGCTGCTGCTCTTTGGTGTAGAGTCTCAAAAATCACAGAGGACTTGCTTTGACGAGTTGGCATAGGGATACCCAGCTTTATAGCTCCTCTGCCAAGAATGTCCTGAAACGTGTAGATGTCGTCCACCGGAGAGACTCTTGACGGTGGACTGTTCGTCAAAGTAGGCGAATAGTCTCTATGGGATGTATGAGTGGAAGAAGAGGACGGAGTAGGCGATCTGTGTGCTCTCCTCCTGCTTCTTGATCTAGACCTCCTCCTGTGAGAGTGCACCGGTGTGCGGCTGCGAGCTCTTGTTCTTGAAGGAGATCGCTCTTTATTCTGAGTTAAACGAGCCAACGGGGATCTGTTCTGAGGGCTCGAGTAATTCCTGTCCGTAGCCCAGTGATGTAGAGGCCTGTGCCATCGTGGCGATAAATGGATGGAAGGCGATCTGTGGCTCTCTCTTTCCTTAGGAGACTGAGCCGGAGGCGTGAAGCTCAGCTCTTCATGCCTTGTTGGAGAATCTTGGTGACCCCCTGACACTGGGCTGCTGGACGTCGAGATAACCACCTCCGGGGATCTGGACGAACCTGAAGGTGACGAAGACAGGCTCACTGGAGGTGAGGCGTCTCCAGAAGGGCGCTTTGACGTTGATCTGGAGCGTCTAAGTGTCGACTGCCCTCTCAACGGAGACGTATGTCTCGACGTTGACTTTCTTCTCTTAGAAAGTGGACTTCTCGACGACGAACGTCTCTCCAACACTGGTGCAGTGTCATGTTTTGACACTCCCTGCACCCTTTCAGGAGATTGCTGTCTCGACGTCGACCGGCGTTGGACTGCCGGCGACGGAGGTCTTGGTCTCGACGCCGAAGATCCACTCGGCGGAGTCATCCGCCTCGACGGCGTGGAATGATGGATAGACATTAGAGCCTGCTTCGACGCCGAAGGAGGTGTCATGTGTCTCGACACCGAAGATCGTTGCTTTGATCCCGGCGGGGATCTGTGTCTCGACGTCGATCGCCGATGAGGAGGCGACGACGGAGAGATGCGCCTCGACGTCGATCGCCGCTGATGAGACGGGGAGATGTGCTTCGACGTCGATCGCCGTTGATGAGGCGACGACGGAGCGCTGTGCCTCGACGTCGATCGCGCCTGCGACGACGGAGCGCTGTGCCTCGACGTCGATCGCGCCTGCGACGACGGAGCAGTCTGCCTCGACGTCGATCGCGCCTGCGGCGACGGAGCGGTCTGCCTCGACGTCGTACGCCCACCCGGCGCCGACGGAGACCTGTCTCTCGACGTTGAGCGCCGCCTGGTTGACGTCAACGGAGGACCTGTTACCTTCGTCGACGAAGATTTCGTAGTCGAATGATGATGCGCCGGCATCACCGAAGTCTTCAACGCCGATTTCTTCGTCGCCGATTTCTTCGACGTCGATACCGACGCCGACGGAGAACAGGTCGGGACTTTTCCTCTCGACGTCGACCGAGTTCTCCTCTTCTTCTGCCTCACAGGAGACCTACCTCTTTCAGAGAGGCCATAGAGACGGATCCTGTCCCTCTCCTTGATAGTCCTTCTTGATAACTTCTTACAATGCTGGCAGTTGTCAGAAGAGTGGGACTCGGGAGGCAGAGAATACACACAGGATGTGTATCTGTTCTGGCCTTCTTCTTGCCACAGGACGGGCAAGGATCGAATAAAGAAGGCATTTTATCCAAAAATAAACCTTTTCTGTAACACAAAAAGGAGTTACTTGCACTCTAGGACCAAAAGACGTCGAGTGAAAGTAGAAAAAGCTAGTTTATATAGATATTTTTTGACAGAGAGTCAAAAAAACAAGAGCTGAAAATCCAGGGTCCTGACTGAAGGAGCCGGAAAGAACAACTGACCTAACTGTCACCCCTGAGGCATGATGGGAAGCTAGGGGTCATGGCTGCCTTAAAGGCACAGTGCCAGTTTCTTGTTGAAAATGTTTTCATTTTCTATGCTATTGGTTTACAATGCAGCCTGTAGGCTAACAATGTCTACTTATTTTGCAGTTTTTACTCTTTATGAGTGTTTTGCTCATTAAAAAACAGAGTTCAAGTACTAATTGTCCTCTGGTGTTTTTATATATTGGCAAATGTAGTTTTTTATGTGTAATTACATTGTTTAGCCTCCTATTGAGAGCTGCATTGGTATGAGAAAAAATGATATATGTATATGCATATATGTAGAGCTGTATATATGTGATTTCCATATATAATTTTTATATTTCCGGGGTCCCCGCACGTGGTCGGGAATATTCAGTGCTTATGACTATTGATGAGGATCCCCTGGAAGAGAACAAACAATTTCTCAAGTATACGAATGGGCGCACATAAACACAAAAATCACGCTTATAACACACCATCACATAAATAGCAAACAAAAGGGAGCATGAAGATAGAACAGCACTACAACTCCCAGAACACCTTTGCTAGAATCACAGTCCAAAAATTGAGTCACATGGGTTCCAAAAGTAATTTTATTGGTTGAAACGAATATCGTCATTTTACCGTGATCAAGTTCTCTGTGAGAATGAAACGCGTCGGTTGGTCTCTCAACCTGGATACTATTGGAAAATAAAAGGAATTTGGAAATTCAACTTTCTCTGTGAGTGCGATTTCAATGTCCGTGAAGGACTGTGGGGAAATATTTACCGGCGCAGCTCTGCCTGGAAATCTGCACCGATGTGATGCGCCGTAGGTTTAAGCGAAATGAGCTTGGAGATGTGGATGTTTTCAAGCTAAACCCGGTGACCGCCAGCAACGAAGGAAATTAACAATACACAAAAGCGTGGAAACAGCGGGAGCGCGATGCCAATTACCAGCGGTAGGAGGTAAGCGCTTTATTCGCTGTATGAATACGTGTCTAAAAGAACTGTGTACTCAATTTGTGTTGCAATATTGTGAGCAAAGTTGGCTAATTCTGCGGAAGGATAAGGATACTGTTTACAAACCGCACTGAAGTTTCCACTGTGAAAAAGCGGGAAAATACGGTAATAATATCCGTAAACTGCAGACAGAGAAATTTTCCATTTGTCAAACAATAGAAGGAAATTCATTTAATTAACTAAAATCCAGGGTAAACTGAGAGAACCATAATGGAAAAACGAGAAGCAAAACGAAACGAACTGTTGGACTCCATTTTTGATCAGGAAATGGACATACAGAAGGAAACAACAAGTAAAAGTCTCCCTTGAAAATCAGATACACGGAGTAAACTTAAGCAGTGGGAAAAATTAAGCAGAAAGGAAATCAACAAATGGTGGGAACTCATCACATTGAAAAAGTACTTAGAAGTACGAAGAGTCCCAAGAGGCCTGAGAATATCACTTATGCCAAGCCAACAAGATGCAACAAACGAACTGTTGCAGGAATGGGGAGATTACATCTTAAACTCCTCTTTGGGCCTCATAACAATTTTGGTGAAACACATAGAAGTGGCACTAACCAAAATAAAGGAGGAACTACAAGAATTAGAGAAAGAACTAGCAACCTTGGACATGAATCCAGAAATGACGAAATTAAAAGGAGAATTGGAACAATATATTGAAAAACATGAAGAAGTTGTAAAACTAAGAAAACAAACAAAGTTCCAACGGGATAAGGATGATTACACACAAGGGCGGATTTTCACATATGCCCGAAAATTCGACACATTTAAACAACAAGACCGGATGGATGGTGCAGCTCAAAGTTCAAGTAGCATTACATCCCTGACATCAACTTATGCCAGCGAGGGAGAAAAGGAAACAACTATGGACCAAGCAAAACGCACTTTTTTAGGGGACATGAGGTTGGTCCTCCAACAAAGACATTGGGAACAAAATCGAAACCCTCAACAAAGCCCAAGAGGAAGGGGAAGAGGTCGCCAATGGGAATCCAAAAAACAACAAGGAGGGGAAAAAGGAGAAGGTGGCTCAACGGAAAAAATTGGCACCAAGACAAGGAGCATGCATCAGAGAAATCTCCAATAAATGAAATGGATGAATTAGCAGTAGTAAACCTTTCCAAACGAAATATATCAGATTCAGAAATATCTTTATTGAAACATGGGATTAATTTTTGTCCCACACAACAAATGGACATGGCACAAACTAGAATAGATATTTACAAATACGTAAGGAAAATCAAACTAGCTAAAACGTTCCAAGAAAATAAAGAAATGGCGAACTACACAAAAAAGAAAAAAGCTCAACACCGCAAGAATCAAATTTAACAACAACAGATATGGATGCTTTGCTAACTTTGATCAATCTGGACACAACAGACGAACAGGACACCATACCGGTGGAATTAGCCTGTCCCCAAATGGGAGCAGGACTGAGTGGTAAAAAAAAACAACATCCCGGTTTTATCCTCAACTTGCCCCTGGAAATAAGGTCGACCTATTTCAGGAAGCAGTAGTCCAAGATCTTTACAAAATTAAACGAACCAAATTTCGGGACAGCTTAACATCAGAGGAAAGAACTGCTCTGAAAAACCTAACAGAGGACCGGAATATTACCATAAAAATGGCCGACAAAGGCGGCAACATTGTCATTTGGAACACAACTGATTATGAATTGGAAGCACATTCCCAACTAAGAAATCGGGAATATTACCGGAAACTAGACAAGAATCCAACTATGATCTTCAAAGATGCCCTGGACAAGAAAATCACACAATGGCTCTGACAAAACTTAAATCGATGATGAGGAAAGAAAATATCTTACAACAGAACACCCAATTACGGCAACAATTTATTTCCTACCAAAACTGCACAAAAATCCCCTAAACCACCAGGCCGGCCAATTGTGTCGGCAAAGGGCTCGCTATTGGAACCGATAGCAAATTACATCAATTTCTTTCTGATGCCGTTTGTGTTAAACCTAAACTCTTATATAAAGGATACCACCGACATTCTAAGACACCTCCAAGAAATATCATGGCAAGACTCATACATGCTCATTACTATGGATGTAATATCCTTATACTCTAACATCGAAAACAGTATAGGATTATTGGCATGCAGTTTCTTCCTGAAAGAACGTAAAATACAATATAATCAACACAACCAAATGCTTTTGGACATGATTGAGATGTGTCTATCCCAAAACGTATTCATGTTCGGCGATGAGATCTACAAAAAAATAAAGGGATGTGCAATGGGTTTCTCTTTCAGTCCTGGATACGCCTGCCTTGTTATGGGATGGTGGGAGCAGCAACTTGCCTGGCACCCAAACAATGACAGATGTAAACAAAACTGCAATGTGGCTGTGGTATACAGACGACCTTCTAATTGTATGGGATGGAACAGCAGCAGAGTTCCAGGAGTACTTTGAAATCTTGAACTCAACTGAAGCAAATGTAAAATTCACCTATACGATTAGCAAAGAAAGGGTCGTATTTCTGGACACTGAAATCTATGTCACCAACAATGAAATCCAAACAACGTTGCACCGCAAGGTAACATCAACAAATGCCACTTTGCACGCAGATCGTTTTCATAAGGCATCAGTTATCCAGAACATACCATACGGAGAATTCCTGAGAATCCGCCGAATATGTTCGGAAGAATCGGAATGGGAAAAACAGAGCACAAAAACATCGATAAGATTTAAGAAACGAGGATACAATGAAAATATCGTAAGGAAGTGTTGGTCTAGATCAAATGAAAAAACAAGAGAAGAAACACTGAAAACAAAGACAACAAACCAACAGGTAACAACGCCAACGCCACAGAATCTGGAACCTGTGAGGTTAATTATGGATTACTCTTGTGAATCTAAAAAAATTACAAACATCTTGAGAAGAAACTGGAAGATCCTGCAACTCGATCCCACAGTAGGGAAAATAACGGGACCTCATCCAAACATCACGTTCCGGCGAGCACAGAATCTAAAGGACAAACTGATCCATAGTCACCATCAACAGCAACAAAAACTCAAGGGAACTCATTGGCTGAAAACGAGAGGCTTTATTAAATGCCACAACTGTAAAGTCTGCCAGATAGCAAAAAACAGGACGGAGGTAAAAATGGCAAACAACAAGACGTGGCAAATAAGAGATCTAATAACCTGCAAAAGCAAATATGCAGTCTACGTGATAGAGTGCCCGTGCCCCATGAAATACATAGGAAGCACAATATGTGAATTGAAGAAGAGGATACTGGAGCACGTACGAGCAACAGTAAATAAAGACAGAGGAAATGCTGTAGCCAAGCATATGGAGGTTGAACATGAAGGAAATTGGAAACTACTAAGCTTTTATGCGATTGAAACAACACCGAACAATGAGAGAGGCGGCGTAAACCGCAAGAAGAAATTACGGCAAAGAGAGTCAAGACAAATTCTAAACTTTAGAACTTTTACTCCCTTTGGTCTTAACCAGAGTGAGGAACTATATGTCCATTTATGAACTGAATTGAATCACATTACGAATGAGAAAACAACACATACACAACCACACATCTGCACATGTATAAAAGTAGGACATCAACTTAATGGATGTGCACCCAACAATAAAAGATGAGTAAGATCACCTCAAATTAAATCCACTAAGATGGCCCAGAGAATGCCCACTAGAGGGAGTAACTAGAGTTGGGATCAAAAAAAAGGGTTTAATATAAGAAATGAATCAAGATAGGAATATGTAAAAATAGTGTGAACTAATTCCTAGCATTAGCCTCAGCTAAACAGAGACAACACAAGATAGGGGGCCCACCGGAGGGCGTGACCTAACCTTTTGCGAGGTGTTTGGAGAATAATGAGAAACTAGCATAAATTGCACTGCCAGTGAGAAAATCGGGCAGTATTATGATGAGAATAACATATCTCCTCATTGATTACTTACAAACAATTTCTCAAGTATACGAATGGGCGCACATAAACACAAAAATCACGCTTATAACACACCATCACATAAATAGCAAACAAAAGGGAACATTAAGATAGAACAGCACTACAACTCCCAGAACACCTTTGCTAGAATCACAGTCCAAAATTGAGTCACATGGGTTCCAAAAGTAATTTTATTGGTTGAAACGAATATCGTCATTTTACCGTGATCAAGTTCTCTGTGAGAACGAAACGCGTCGGTTGGTCTCTCAACCTGGATACTATTGGAAAATAAAAGGAATTTGGAAATTCAACTTTCTTTGTGAGTGCGATTTCAATGTCCGTGAAGGACTGTGGGGAAATATATATACACATACATACATATATATATATACATACATATATACACATACATATATATATATACATACATATATACACATACACACATATACACACATATATACACATACATATATATATACATACATATATACATATACATACATATAAACACATACATATATACATACATACATATATATATTCATGGTTTTAAAAGGTTTGGAAAAAACAATGATTTAGCCTATGTACGCACATTCACATTAGACCATATGAATTCCAGCCAGTCTCCAGAATAAGTTGTGTTAAAAAATGATAGCCCTGGCCAGCTACATGGTAAAACCACCAAGGTCTCAAGGATACCTCCTTCATGAACTAGAACTTTTGTAGGGACATTATACATATACGACTCCAAGCTATTAAGCCGCTGAACAATGCAAAGTTATGTTTCAGGTCATTAACGCTGCTGCTATCAGGCATTCTAAGAACAGGTATCATTTTCAAAACATCAAACCACCATGGATGAACAATTAATTTCTCCTTAACCCACTTTTCACTATCAATAACAAAACACTTTAATTATGAGTATTCTAGGTTAAAGACACTTAAGACCAGAAAATAAATAATTATGTAACATCTGTTTTCATCTTAAAAACTTTCCATTTATTGAGAAAACAAATATTCATTGGGAAAACAGTTAGTTCAATTAGCCTATGTCTAATCAATTCTAGATTCCTGGTGGGTCACCAAGCAGCAAAATTAGTATACAGTTAAGTATGATCTTCTGATGCATTGATATTCCACAGACCTCCATGCATTTTATTGAGCAGCAAGCAATCATTTTCAGAGAGGGCAGCTTAGAGGAGAAGGTACTTTATCTATGTGATCCGTTTTCAAAACCTAAGAAGCATCAGAATACAAGCAATACTACCATCTGAAAAGGTGTAACTGGCACTATGATCCAGCTTTCCACGCTGCAGCTAGCATAATGATTCCAAGGAGACTACCAGTCACTATCTTTGGGAAAATGGGTTTTCTGCATATTGCTGGCATAGAATTTCTTTTCTCCGTGGTAGCAACACAAGATGGATACTACAAATCACCTGCATAATTTACCTCACTACTGTTTAAAACACTAAACTAGCGTAAATGCTACAGACCACTGTTATATTTCTTGGATGAAATATGTGACTGGTAAACCAATACACTTTTGATGGTCACAATCAGAAATAACTTTAGGTACAAAGATCGATACAAAACACGGTGAATGAATCATCAAATTAATGTAAATGTCTTTATCCCAAGAAAGATCACAAGTATGCAAAACTTCAAACAAAAGGCCTGCAATTGAAGATATCGAACCCCCCTCCAAGAAGAAAAAGCTTACCTTACTAAACAAAATGTTCTTTTAAGACCCCCCCCCAAAAAAAAGTGCCATGTGTAACATTAAAGCTCGTCAATGAATGAGTGCCACAGTTCATGCAACGAGAAGTTAAAGCTGCTACATGAAACTTAAATAGGACACAAAATTACTAAAGCAGATAGATGCAGCAAACAAAGGAACATTTTAAATGCATCACACAAGTAAGGCAACACACACTTGACACCTCAAACAAAATTGCTTCAATTTAATACAAAACCAAGATTTGTAACGCAAGGATTTGTAAAGATCCGGTTCATTTTTAACCAACTCAATGCAATTCATTTCATTGACCTCAGAATGATGAAAGGCTGGATTTCGAATCAGTGACCACGGAATTAAACCCACATCCCTGCAGAGGATGCAGTGCGTTAGTCCACTGCGCACCAAGATGCATCCCAAATAATTTCCAGTTTCTTTGAAAATTTCGAAACAGCCTGTAGTAAATCCAAATGACAAAAATACAAGATCTCAGTAGCCATGCTGCCAAGCTGAGACTTAGAACTTTGAAGAAGACACCGGCTATTCATTCTGGCATGCAAATTATTGTAGATTTGAGAACCAGGATCAATAAGATCCATGCGAGAGCAATTAAGGGAGCATTCTCATTTGCAGCAATTTCATTTTCTGAAACACTTAAAGGCAAGATAAAGCGGAAGAAGTCCACACAAAAATCATGAGCAGCTAGTCAAAAGTGTTACCCCAAAAGAAAACGTTATTTACCTTCAGTAACATCGCTTTGGTGGATACTCTACCTACGTGTAGATTCCTCACCTTTTGAAAATCCACTAATACAAGACTGGATACGGAAACATTTGTCACAGCACTCCTCTACTGACGTATGCCGCCCAGATGTGACAGCACTGAAGCCAAGTAATGCCACCCCAGCGCAAGGTCAGTTACTTGTTAATTTTTTCAAAGTTCTTAAGGTGGAGACGAAGATAGCATCAAATCAATTGTGGATGTGCATTGCAACAATCCTGGAACCTTATTAATACCAGTGGCCTATGATCATCCTTCAGAACAGGGAGGCGGAGGTGATCGGCGAGAAATTTGCATCTAGACTGAATATCTACCAAAAATATTGTTACCAAAGGCAAGTAACTTTTCTTCTGATGCATACTTCTACCTGCAGATTCCTCACCATATAAATAGGATCTCACAGCATGCGGTCCGAAGGAATGGTCACACATTAAATCCTGCAGCACGGAATGAGCTAAATGGCCATCCGTTCTCGCTTCTGGGTCCAAGATATAGTGGTCTGCGAAAGTGTAACGGAAGGGCCATGGCGCTTCACAACAAATCTCAGCCAGGGTAACATCCCTGGCAAGTGCTGAAGACTTTTCTCTGGTTTAATAAGCATGGATTCCCTCCAGTGGTTCCTTTTTGGTAAGGGAACAACAAATTAAATTTAATGCACAGAACAATTCGTGATAAGCTCTTCTGGACCGCCCTGTCCTCTCTGCTGCTTACATACCTGAAAAACAGATGGTTCCAGACCTACTCTCCCTCATCCGGTTAATAGAGTAACTCACCACCCTATGAATTTCCAGCAGATTTAGTCTCTTCTCCTCCTTGGGGTAACGGGGTAGTGGTAGGAAGAGTAATGGATTGCCACAATAGAAAGGGGTCACCACCTTACACAGGAAAGACGCTTTAGTTCTCAAGACCATCTTTTATGGATAGTAGCAGATGAAAAGTAAGCAGGCATGAAGCACTTGCAACTCGCTTATGTACCTCGCCAAAATTATGCCCACAAGAAAGGCAACAATCAAGTGACACTGTATGGGTTCAAATGGGCCGTCATAGAAAAAGGCCAAACCAGATACCAAACCCACTGGGGCTTCACAAAGTGTACGAGGGAACATATGTGAGTCACTACAAAAATCTGAGGAAAATTGGAGACTTAAACACAAAAAGGCTGGTCGGGAAGATAAATTAATGCTGAAAGGGCAACAATGTAGCCTTTGACAGTGCCCACCGCACAACCCTGCTGGGCTAGAGAGAGGACAAAATGAAAATTTCACATAGAAGTGCCTACAGCAGGTTCACATCTTGTCCTGTACACCTTGTGACAAAGCGACTCAGTCTTCCTGAATAGATAAATTTTGTGGAGGGGCGAGGAGCTGACAATACGTCTGTTACCACCTCCAGCAACAACGTAAAGAACCTCAGGTGTCCCCGCTCAATCTCTAGGCATAAAGATGGAGGATCTGGAGGTTGGAGAGCAGTACCTGCTCCTCCAACTGGGAGAGGTGTGCTCTGAGAAGTAGACGGAGGGAACTCCTAGACCAGTGCACGGTGAGGAATATGGTTTTGTTCCGGGCTTGGTGCAACTTACCCAGTGCTCCAGGAATTAAGAGTTTGTGGGAAGGCGTAGTGAAGCACAAAATAGCACATTAAACATAAGGCATCGCCAAAGGCACACTGAGACGGAAACTGGAGGGCACAGAAGTACAGTCAGTGTGTATTCTCACAAGCAGCTTGAAGGTCTACCTGAGGAGCACCCCACAGGCCAAAGATGTCTTGAATCAAATTTGGTGGAGATGCCACTCTTGGTCGGCTAGATGACACAGACACAGGCTGTCGGCCGGCCGGCGAGACTCCAAACCTCCGATTGTTGATACACCACATCACAATCATGTTGTCTCTCAAGATCTAGCTAGATCCACCGCAGAGGGAGGTTAGGGAAGCCGTCATGGCCAGGCGAATGATACGCAGTTTGTGCAAAACCTGCTCCTCCAGAGACTGCATGCCTCAGCTCGCTCATTCCTGCCGATGTGCCCCCTCCACTCCACGATCAATGCATCTATCACAACTGTGGTCACTTCTGGTGAAGGGCAGAAGGAAATCCCCTGTGCCAGGTTCTCCTCTACTGACGACCAGGTTAAATCTGCAGCATCGTCAAAGGAGATTTTGATGGTATCCGACAGTTACCCATATGCTGGTACCACTACTGATTGAGATATCACTAGAGAGCCTTCATTTGCCAGTATGCACTTGTGACAAGTAGAACGCATGAAGCCAGCAAACTCAGCAGGCGAAGAACAGTCAGGACTCGATCTCAAGCCCCCTTCAAGAAACATAGAAAATATATCCTAAATGTCGTGGATTCTCCGAGGAGTAGCGAAGGCTGTTGTGTCCATTATTTCCCCTATAAACAGGAGGCGCTGAGAGGGATCTAGGTGAGACTTGGGCAGGTTGATGCCAAAGCTCAGGTCAGACATCAGGGATGCTCTTGTTTGTAGATTGTGTGACATTAGCTGTGAGGAGCCCGCCTTGAGCAGTGAATCATCGAAATACAGGAATATCATGATCCCCGACTTGTGCAGATGCGCTGCAATCAGCGCCATCACCTTCGTGAATATTCGAGGTGTGGATGCAAGTCCAAAAGAGGGAGCACAAATTGGTAGTGTGTATAATCCACCACTAATCACCGTACCTCCTATGCGACTATATGATCGGTATGTGAAAATATACGCAAGTCGAGGGACACAAACCATTCTTCTACTTCCAATGCCACACATACCTGAGCTAGGGACAGCATCTTGAACTTTTCTTTGCTAAGTTAAAGGTTCAACAGCCGGAGGTCTAGATTCTGGCTCAGACCACCACCCTTCTTGGAAGCCAGGAAGAATGGGTAGTATGACTCCTTTTTACATCAGGGCTGCCACCTCCTGCTGCAGGATCTAAAGGCGACCCTCTGACAGAAGGAAACTGGGGAGGTGTGGAAATCTAGGGAAGTGCCTGTTGGAAAGCAAGGGCATACCTACTTTCAATGATCTACAGGACCCACTGGTCAGATGTTATGGCCTTTCAGGCATTAAAAACTTAAGACACCCTCACTCCAACTAGTCGCATCTGTTCCCTTAAGGGGAAGCTACAGTGGCTCTCCTGGTGGTGCAAATGAGGACAAGGAGATGGAGAGGGATGCAGGAAATGCCTGCCCTTTTTTTGTCTCCATCCCTTTACTGTTACAAAAGCTCATTCGGCTAATAGGTTGGCTGAAGGGCCAACAACAGAGAAGGCAAACCCTTTGGAGAAGCCTCAAAACTTGCAAAACTGCCTGCAGTCTTGGGCAGCAAAAATTGGGTGGTAGCTCTCCCCACCTTAAATCTCTCTAAGCTGAGTCGGCTCCATCGCCAAACAGAAGCACCCTATCAAAAGGCATATCCAAGGGCATCAGCTGCACATCACAAGGAAAAAATTATAGATCTCAAACAGACATGTCCCCATAAGTGCTACAGACAAAACCATGGCTCTGGCCACAGAGTCCACTGTATCTAGGCCTGCCCTGATTATTTGCTTGGAGGTGTCCTGGCCATCCTTCACCACCTCAGCAAAGTGCTCCTTTAAGTGGTGTGGTAAGTTTGGCACCACCATGCCGCCATGTCCCACAACGTGTGGGTTTATAGCTGGCATGCAGGCATGTGGCGTTTTTGGACCTCAGAGCTAAACTGCCAGCCAAGAACACCTCCTTGGATATCGCTTCCCATTTTTTCGAGACTCTGACTGGAGGAGCTGTAGGGGAAGCAACATGGTTTTGTCTTATGCACGATGAGGCCTGAACCACAAAGCTTTCTGGCGAGGGTGGAAAGAAAGGCAGGATTCCCAGGGGCTGGCCTAGATCATCTGGCAATCAACCGGTTTGCAGATGGGGCACAGGTGGGCATGTACCAAGCTTTCTTAAGACGACTGAGGAGGGCCTCCTTAAATGGGAGTAGTGGTTCTGTTGCCACAAACAGCCTGTAGTAACTCAGCAACCTGGCTTCCACTGTCGACAGGGGTGGTTTTTAACGTGTTTGCTACCTTCCCGAGCACAATATTCAAAGAGGTGACTTCCGGAGGTGCTGGCCCTGAATGGGACTCCGTTTCCAACTCGGAAATAAAAGCCCACTGCAATTCTGTAATGCAAGTCAGCTATCTATGTTAGTTGAAACAGGAGGTAAGTAAGTTGGCTGCCTCACTGTTATCGTTTTCATCATTAAGTACTATCTACTGCATTAAGAAGTGATCTGAGTCGGAACAAAAGATAACCTCCACAGCCTACAAATACCGTTGGTGCTGTGTGGGCCCAGCAGGGATTCCTTCCTGTACCTGGCCTCTATGGATAGCCTTTGAGCCTCTGCACTAGTGGAGGGACCACTGGCAAGGAGCTCATCTCCAGAATGAATTCAGCCAGCACCAGAGGTGTGCCATAAAGGAGTCATCTAAGGTTGAATGGTGCCAAGGGCGAACCTGCCATCAGTAATCCAAATGAAACCTCAAGCGGTCAATGGGGCCCTGAGGCACGACAGTGGGGACCACTGCATTCCTGAACAATGCCTTCATGCTGTGGAGAACTGCACCAGAGCAGAACTGGCTGCCAGGAGAGGTTCCTCGCACAGAATGATGTACATAGGCTTCTGCTCCGAGGAGGACTATGCTGGAGGCAGAGAGCACTGGGGTGACGAACTCAAACGACATAGTGGAGAGTCAACGTTCCTTCTCTTCTTGTGCTTCCTCCATTTTTCATTGGAATACTTAACATGGAAAGAAATGCTACTTTAAAGCCAATCTCGACAGCAACTGAGTCGGGCCATAAAGAGTTTGGCCTTCTGATCCTTAATGGCCTTTGCATGCATGAGGTCGCATTGGTCACACGGCTTCAATTCGAACTTCGGCCCTAGGCACTTTAGCCAGACCATGTGGGGGTCACATATGGACATCTGTCCATGTTAGGAGCAACAAGGCTTGAATCCAGACTGATTTCTGACATCTGTCAAGGAGACACCTCTAAGCATGCAACATTTTTTAATGTTTTGAAGAAAAAGCAACACAGCTTCTCCGGATCCGAATAGGATGGAGCAGAAAAAAGGGAACCGATGTCAATCCATCAGGTTGGAGCTGTCTCCACATCTGCGCTGCTTCTGGCACAAGATGGAGCAATTACCATGTACTAGTGGAGGAGAGCGATGACAAAATATTTAGCAAATACACAGAGTGGGCTTTGGCATATGTCCCACATGAGTTTTACTTTCTAACCTCATGCTATTACCCGTTAGGGGTACGATTCTGTCTCCTATGGAGTGCCTGAAATGCAATACATGAGGGACTATTTTATATTTCAAATGTACTCTGAATCATCGCACAGTAAGTTATTCATCTCATAGGTTAACTGTATTTAGAAAGCAATCTTTTTGATTTTGTTTTTTTTTAATTCAGCAGGCTTTTAAAAAATATTGTAGTTAAAATTAAAAATGCAAGCCAGACCTATTGGCCTTGACATTGCTGGTTAAAACTATCTTTCATTACATAATGATTGAATTCCTATTCTTTCAAACTGCAGCTTAAGCTGTTCAGATAAATGCACCCTTCATTTAGAAGGTACTCAATATGCAGCAGCAGAACAAGAGTATTAGATGGCAAGACTAACTAAGCAACATTTTGGTGATGCTTGCCCCAACCAAGACTATCTTGTTCTCAAGACTTGGGCTGTTTCAGCAAAGAGCAGCAAGACAGACGAGTAAGTAGCCTTGTGTTCTCTTTCCATTTGCATGTATGTACACCATCCACCAAGACCCGCACTTTGAATATTTTCAAACCTGCGCGTGCCTGTGTCCAAACCACCCCTTCACCCTAGTCTGTGCATTCCACCAATGAAGAGGTTGCAGATACCCATCATGCCACCACTTGGACTTTGCAGCCATCCAAAGCCCCGCCCACTGGCCTACCATTTATTCCTACAAGAAAGTAACCCACACCCAACACGTTATTACAAATGTGTAGCTGGTCCTTCGGGGGAATGAAAGGTGTACTCCTAGGGACCAACTCCGTAGAAAGTGATATACTTTTACATTAAGAATTGCACATAGTCAGGTAAGGCAGGCGTGAAAGGCCTCCATGGCAAAGAGCCACTCTAAATAAACATCTTGTCGCCGAGGGTTGAAGGCAAGCTTCAGTGCGCTCGCTCTTCAAGCCTCTTTAGATGAAGTCCTTGTGATTACTGGTCCCTGAGCATTACCGAGGCCTGGTTTTGGAACAGCCAGCTTGAGGAGCAGACCGGGCCCAGTTCTGAAAAGCTTTAAAAACATTTCCATTGAGGCAATACGAATGTAACCTGGCTTTATAGAGTCTTAACCAATCCTTCCTTCACGGAACCACCAGTGATTCTTTCGAGGAGGGCATTTTACTGGCTTTCCCACTCCTCTGCCCGGAGACAGCTCGATGAGAGTCTGGTATAGGTTCCAAATTATGCATAATTTAAAGGAGCAGAGAACATTAATTAAAAGCATAACAACCTTTACTAAATTTAGGCCAAGTGAGGACAGGGACTCTATAACCAAAGCAGGCCAAAGGAGGTACACTGTTTTTAGGAAAGGCGCAGCAGAGTTTCACGTTTGCAGAACGGGAATACAGGTTCAAATGAAAAGCGGCGAGATGGACTAGTAAAAGAAAGAAACCTCGAGGAAAGCATTTCCACTCGAGCGAAAAAAGCACCGTTCGTTTAAAAAACCTGAGATCGATGACTGGACCCAAATCTAAAGAATGGCACGCGTTAAGAATCAGAAATAATTTCTAATGTAGCATAGACTACGGACCTGTAAGCACACACGTGTCCAGACGCAGGATACAAACTTTTGACAGGACTTGGCAGTTTGGACGAAAAATCAACGATTGCCCCTTAAATTTCCAGAAGCAGGTCATACTCCAAACTGCAATCTGGAAACTATCAGAAATTACAGCTTTCACTTAGAAAATGTGCAGCGAAATGCAGCCTGAACCAGGCCACCCTCCTTGCAGGGTACCCTGAAAACATCCGAAGAATGGGAAAATATGAAAAAAGAAATCTTACGATAAACACTTGGACTCTTGATTTCTTGTGAGAGTGCGCAGCTATTATTAGCTGAACGCCTGCTCTGTGTACCGGGGAAGCCCCTTGCACTCGTGATATCAGCAGGAGTTTGCAGACTGACGCTTGTTCTTCCCACTCAGGCCAGCTCCTTTCCTCCCTGCACGCCCTCGTCTGCATACGTACTGCTCTCACGACCTTACTCGGGCCACCAACGATCGCAGACACGGGCCGATTTACAGGAGTGCTGAGGGCGCAGGTGAAAACCAGGTGCCCCATCCGCACATCTCTCCGCATCATTTACAAGTGTAGGAAATGGTTTACCCCGTTAACCAATAAATTGGGGGTGACGTTGTGGCGGCGAAAAGGAGAGTCATGAACGTCGGAATTTGACTATCGGAATACACAAGTATTATATAAAAACACTGCTGCAAAGAAATGGCGAGGAATGGATTTAGAACCCTATTGTTTTTTTAATCTGTCCTTATTCTAAGGTTGTTAAAAGGGATCTTTTGGGTGGTAATAAAGTCGTATTAGTATACACAACCTCAACCACTGCATTGCGTTTTAAATCCTAAATTGGTGTTTCTCCAAAGCATGCACTATTAGCATATAATGCCTACCAACAAAGACGATGTATCACTTCCACACCTTGTAACCCTCAATGTCTTATGTAACAGTTCATGTACATTGATTTATACACCTGTGTGATGTATTGTCACTTTATGATGTGTGTAATGTAAAGCGCTCTGACAACCTACAATGGAACGAGTAGCACTATAAACTAATTCAATGAAAATACATTACTAAGTGCTATTTAAATATCTGGGTTGAACAAATTCAAATCCTGCTTGAGAATCATAGTATCTCTTAAGTGCTAGTGAAGTGATAACAAGCTGAGTGCCTTTGTTTCCCTCCTTTGCATTGACATCTAAGTGTTGGACTTCAGATAGCTTCCAGCCAGGATGAAACAGGAACAAAAGGAGGACTGATGGCTCTTTAAATCAGGCTTTTGTTTTGGGGCACAGCTGGAAGTGAAAATAAGAAAGTCCACTCAGTGCCTTCATGTTAGTGCTCGGAATAGAAACCCGACAACTGCGGGCGCTGCTCAATGTGTCCTGGTGTGGGCAAATTACACTGGCCCATATTCAGCATATTTCCCTGGGTCTAGGCCAGATCTGGCTCAATAATAGCTGCCACATCCGGAATCTAACTGGATCCCCCTCATTTCCTGCACTGATGCCCCACCAAACGCTCAGACAAAACTCCCAATTCGTCAGGGTCATGGATAGTTGGGGTTTTTGTCTTCGAAAAAAGAAAAAAGGCTGACTAAACCATGGTGTCCTACCATGGAGGAGAGGTCAACACTGTCAGTATTTGCAAAAAGCACAAACACTGTGCTTGCCACATAGACAGTAGCACTTTTGGACATAGAGAGCAGGCTGTGGGTTGTGGCAGCGGTGGCTAAGTGAGGCTATTAGCCGCCTCTGACTCATTTGCTCTTTGCATGGAGCGCTGAGTTTGTAGCTGCCACTTGTTCAAATTGTTGCTGGATTCTTGAAGCCATTGAAAATGCTGTGGAGGAAGCTGGCCATGCTCATGCCCCTGGGTCACAGGCGGTCACTATCGATTTTCTCACTATCTGCCAGCTTCCTAGTGTCGAGGAGCCGACCAAGGGACAAAGGATTGACAAGTCAGCGGTGTGGGCTTGAGTGGTGGCAGCCACGCTCCCAGTGAAGGTGTTCACAGTGCAGCTTGTAACCAGCCCAGTTAGGCTGAAGAGTGTGGCAGCTAAACAGCTCGATAGTCAGATCTGTGAGACACAGATGCAGTACCCCTACCAGCTGCTATTTTTTGTCCGCTTTACACCGTTAATCCACATTACTGGTAACGGGATGTCGAAGGCCCTCGGAAAATTCTCTCACATGCCCCTTCCCTCACATCCGCCAGGGCAGCTAAGCGGTATGGGAGGGAAACGGGGGATGGTGGAAAGGGGTACGATAGAGCCGCTGTGGCAGTGGGGCATGTGGCGATGTAAGAGGGCACCAGTGGTTGACGTGAGATAGTGACAGCAACACGGAGACTGAGGAGCTGGACTGTAGCGGATCACCTGGATTGGGCTGGATTGATAGCATCACAAGAAAGGAACAAAAGCAAGCCATATGGTAAGGCAATGTGATGCGAGGTCTGCAGGTACACTATTTGATTAATTCTTGTGACTTTATGGAACTTTTACGATGATCAAGAGCACTGGAATCGAGAAACTAGGCTTGAAGGAAGTGACTGTCAAGCGGAAGTGACGAGCGAGTGGTTGCGCGGCGGAGCAGCTGAAGCGGCCGCGTGGCCTCCGCACCGGGTGCTAGGTGCCGGGTGAGGCACAGTCAGCACGGTTGGCACGTCGGAAAAAGAGAAACCTGGAAGGCATATTTCACGCTGGTGAGACGGGAGGGACGGGACGAGACCAGTGGCACTGAACGGGTGAGGCTTCAGTCGCAGCACCTCACGGCAGTGCGGAAGCGGGTGGCATTAGGCCGGTGGTGCTTGCACACCGGAGAGGGCTGCCACCGTTCGCCACTGTCCGGCTCCGTCTCACCTTTGCTTTGCTCTCCTTCCGCTCCTGCCCTGCTCCTCCTCAGCAGCACCGGTCACTCCTCTGCCCGTGTTAGTGCCTATGGGGCAGAGGCAAAGGAAGACCAAAAGGAGCAGGGGTAAGGGGCAAGGCAATCAAGATCGTATCAGCCGGGAATCTGCTCTTTTAATCTCCCTGACCAGCCTGTTTTGATCAGCCTGATCCCCTTCGACTGGACTTGAGTCATCTAAAGAGCCTGGAAGAATATAGAAGGGCAGTAGGTCGACCTCCTTCCTCAGCTCACTTGTAGCAGCCAGTCAAAACTCATCGGTAAGAGTGGGGGGAGTTCCGTGAATTTCGGGAGGTGTCTGCGCGGTCGCTGTAGCTAGCAGCCACGGATTGAGAGACTCGGGCGGCCCGAGGAGGCGGCCCTGCCAGTGCTGGGTGCGGCCTGAGGACCCGCCTGCGACTTACCAGCAGGAAGAACAGAGTAATTCTGCAGTAGCTGGGGGGCTAAGTACGTGATCCATAGTGATTTGCAATAAAGCCAGGTGATTCCTGGCTCCTTCACCACTTGTACACTATGGCACACAAGAAGCTCATAACCCGAACAATCCATATGAAAAGATTGGCACGGATCAATCCTCAAGAAAGAGTAAATGCAAAGCAGCCACATTGGAGCAGTGTCTGGAAGCACAGAAATAACATTTGTTCCCAATATTCCAAAAACGAGCCATTCAATAACGAGAGACGAACAAGAAAAATTACAGGAACAAAATAATAACATGGATCTAGAACCTGAGAAATTAAAGGACAATAATAATTCACAATATATCGAAGAACAAGAAAGAAAACAGGTAATTGAATATACAAAAGCAGTAGAGCATCTGGAGCTTCAGGAACCAATGCTTCAAAGAGCAGAAGAGGCATTACTTTTAATACCAGATACGGACTTTACTTTACCAGACAAACTATAATCCTGGCCTTCCTTCAGAGGAATCTAAAACAAAAGAGGAGACACTCCAATTATTTAATAGTACACCAAGTAATATCTCTGATTTGGTGGAAAAAGTTTCGCAGTCTCCGGAATTTCCGTTATTCAATACTCTGCAATCCCCCAATAGGCAAGATCCCGTATCTAGTGCTTTATTTACATTACAGAGGATTTTGGAAACAATACTGGCTCTTTTAATGATCAGATTTTGGAAACGCAAACGGGAATACTCCAATATTTAGTGGACAAAAAGAGGAAAAAACAATTTAAGCAAAATATTCAGACCCCAAGAAAATTAGAAAAAATTGAGAGAGAAAAAGAACAAGGTCTTAAACTTTCATCGTTATTTGAAAATCATCCTCCAGTTAAGATACAAATGGCGACCCGGACAGGTAGAACTTCCCCCAAAAAAGAGAAAAATAAGAGTGCTCAGGATAACATTTACTCCCTTCGCAAATTATTTAAGGATCCCATAAGTGAAAGAAATACACAAGACATTACTTTTTTTCCAATTTTCGATCAGAAAAGATATCAAGAGCTATCAAACCAATTAGTTAAAAAAAAAAAGAAATGGTCATCCCTAGAACTCCGGCTACAAGGGAGTCAGGGTTCACACCAAAGCGAAAGGAAAAGGGAAATAAAACTAAGGGGAAAAGTTATAGGAAAAGAGCAAAACGTAGATTCTCGAAACGAACGACAAAATCTAAAATTTCCACAGTCCATGTCTTTAGAACAGAAAGTCTTGGCAAAAGCACAAATCACGAAGTACCCAGAATCTATTCAAATCATAGATGAGCATCTACCACTACATGAAATTAAAGAAGACCAGAAACAACTAAATCCTTTGGCGCTAAATGTCTCCATAAATCTCATAAAAGATCATCAGCTCACAATCAACCCAGAAAAAGTAATTCAATCTACCTCAGGGAACTCAAATGGAAAGGGGCAGCAGATTGACTCTTGTATTTTAGGAATAATGGATTTATTCCCTGTAGGAAAAGATCCTCGGAACCGTGGGAGAATAGTAAATCTATTGCATAAGATCCATTCATTTCACTCACTTACAACATCAGAAATAAAATTAGTGGCCTTTCCGAATAAATTCCAATTTACAGTGGCAACTGTTGAGTTCTGGTCGAATGTGATTCCTTCCATTATCTTAAAAGAGAGTGACATCCTCCATAAAAATGGATTTAACGTAGTCGAAGTTAAGTATAAAGAAAACGTAATACAGCATAAAAACCCAATGGAGAAGAACGAGAGCAAGATATTTTACCATAATCAAATATTCTCTGGTCCCAAAGCTCTAATAAATGTACCTGAAGGATCTTTAACAATCTCAATCAAAGATGGAGAGCGGTGAATCTGGAACTGTAATTCAATAAAAGAAGAGACACAATCAAAGGAAAACACTTGTTCTTGGATTATCAGCAACTTGAATAGCAACAAACAGGGAAAAGGCAAATAAACTCTCTTTTTAGCAGAAGTTTGAAAATTGTGTCATGGAACATCGCCGGGAAAGAATCGGAAAAGTTAGCCCTAATCATGTAAAACTCTCCGGCTACAGTGATCCTGCAAGAAACATGGGCTTTAGAAACCTTTGACCAAAAAGATTACTTTGTGTATGATGTCCCGGCAGAGACCATGAGAAGGGGCCATGCAAAAGGTGGACTTGCAATCCTCTTAAGGGAAGAAACTCATTGGGATTTAGAAGTAGTCAACATGTTCCTTTTGAATGTCCAATACATCAAGATCAAGCATTGGAAAGAAAGTTCAGACATCATCTGCTAATTTTTAACGTTTACATCCCCCCCAAGACCCTCATATGATTTTTTAATAATAAAAACATTTGAGAAAATAGAATCAGTAATAGAATCTAAAGGGTATCCTCCCGTAATAGAAGCAGGGGACTTTAATGGAAAAAATCTCAAATGCACTTCAGGTCAAATGGGGGATTCACGCAGAAGAGGAAGCTTGGTCTATCCCTTTACCTCTATTTCCAACAAAGGTAAAAGCAGATAAACGGGGGAAATACTTCTCACTTCAGTGACCGCAATGAATGGAGTCATTTTAAATGGAAGAGTAAGTAGAAGGTGATATCCCCACTGCCTATACGAAAAAAGGTACTTCTAGCTCCTCAATTCTAGACTACATTATCTGTAGTCTGGATCCATTTGGAAAAGTTCAATCATTAAATATCAAAAGTACACAAGAAAGTGATCATGCAATCTTGTATTTCAAAATAGAAGTTTTAATGCAATCTACTCTTCCATGGTCTTTAACTCTGGTGAATGGTGCTGCCGAAGCAGAACCAATAAAGGGGCAGATAAATTGGAATTCTAATACAATTAACAAAATGAATACTGCAATTATCTCCTCGCAATCAGGCCACTGTAAAAACTTAGCGGACCCCATAATAAGCTACAAAGATACTGTTTCCACGGTTGTGGCTACCCTTCAGGAATTATCAAATGGGCACAATAAGTGCACGAGATACCCAAAAGGAAAGTGTCTAGATTACGAAACATCAAAATTAAATAGACTAATCAGATTGCAATTTCAAAACTTCTCTGGGATCAGACAGAAAGAAATTACAAAGTTGAAAAAAGTCAGACAACGAAAAAAAAGAGAAAAACGTCAAGATCAAAAAGATAAAAACTGGGTTGATATCCAAATAGCAGTAACATGCAAAAATAGCAAGGCATTTTGGAGAATAGTAGCTAAATAAATGGGAACAAGGAAACCCCTACAAGCATCTCCAGTATCATAACCTGACTGGGAAAAAAAAATATATACGAGTTATACAAACCAAACAAACCAAACCCACAGAATTTGGAAAAATCAGGTCAATTTATATACAGGAAGTTAAAAAAAAGAAGAAGACATTTTAGCCCCAACAGCTAAGCAAATAGTCCATTACATAAAGGCCGCTAGATCTTCTGCAGCAATAGGACCTGATAAAATTCCTATTAAAGTTCTCCAAAGTAACCCCGAAGAGTGGAGCAAATTTTTAGCCCCCCTATACTTCCACTGTTATGCTACTGGAAAAACTCCAAAATCATGGCGGGGAAGCATTGTGGTTCCTCTCTTAAAAAAAGGGTCTAGGTCAATTCCCAACAACTACTGACAAATAGCCCTGCTGGATGCCACCGGGAAGATCTTCACAGCCAGTGTCCTGGACCATCTGAAGAATTGGGCATTTTCTAGAGGAGTGATCCCTATGACACAGGCTGGTTTTTGCCCAAAACACTCTGTAATAGACAATATTGCGGTTCTACAGACGATCATAGACAAATATGTAGTGTCAAAATGACAGGCTGTCTATTGTGTTTTTGACGATTTTACTACCGCATTCGACAGTGTAGATAGACCAACACTCTGGAAGAAGTTGGAGAGGTTAGGAATACCCTATGACCTACTGACAATAATTATATCATTACATACAGCAACATGGTGTAGAGTCCAAATGAGGGGAGAAAGGGGATTAACACGATCAATAGCCACGTCGAATGGATTAAAACAAGGCTGTCTTCTGGCCCCTATTTCATTTTCTCTCTATATAAGTGATCTTCTGGAGTGTTTTTACAAATCAATAATTTTCCGCCAAAAATAGCATTCAGTAATATTCATATTTTAATGTATGCTGATGATGATGTAATTTTAGATCTCACACCAATAGGCCTACAAAGAAATGTAAATGTACTAAACTGCTATGCAGAAGAAAACTTCTTGGTTCTAAATATTTCTAAAACAAAAGTTGTATCTTGTAGAGGAAAAAGCAATTTTTCCATTTTAATTGGACGCTAGGTGGCAAACCCATAGTGGTAGTAAAAGAATACACCTACCTGGGGCGAAATTTCTCGCAATGTTTACAAAATTCCTCCCACTTTCAGCACATGGGGCTTAAGGCAGACGCCCATGTTGGCGCATTACAGCAGTTGTATTCTTCCTCTGGGACTAGACATTTTCACTCTTTATTTGAGGTTTATTGTATGAAAATACCTCCTATTTTATCCTATGCCCTAGAATATATATTAATCAATACTTGGGAACCAGTAAAAGTAAGAGAAGGGAACTTATTAAGCAAATTGATAAAAGTCAACCAAGCAGTCCCAGTTCAAGCGTTACGCCTAGTTATCTTTAGTTAGCTCTTATGCCAGAGCCATCTCCAACATAATAAGATGGGTGTATAACCTCTTACATGCGGACTCAGGATCTCTAAGGTATATATTAAAATTGGAGACCTTTAGAAATGAGTCGTCGCAATATACTTTTAACAAGAACCTTAGTATTGCCCTAAATATGTCCCATTGCACAGTAGCACTTTTAAAATCTTGGACACCAGCACATTTGTAGCTCTTTTTAAAGAATTTGACACCAAGAATAGGCTTCGACTTGGACATAGAACACTGCTCTCAATTAAAACATTATGCACAATTTGTAGAAAGTATAGAATATAAATCTCCACAACGATACATATTTTTTTCTTCAGTACACAGGGTCCGGCATTGTATTCTTTTATTACGGTTAGGGATTCTCCCACTAAAGGTATATACATCTAAATGGAATAACTGCGAAAATACAACAGGGATCTGTGATTTGTGTGATGCAGGAGTGCAAGATGTACTTTATGTATTCTTAGTTTGGCCAAATCCGATCCTGGTAGAGGCCCGACTCCGGTATTTAAAGTCCATCTGTTTTAGATATAATATATCCTCAGTACAAGGTTTAATTATGCATTGTAAATCGCCACCTGAATTTCACGGTTACATTTTGTATACATTTTTAAAGAATTTTTTAAAGTTGTTTTAAAAGCTAAAATATTATAATTGTTATAACAATTTCATTTTGCATTTGTTGACCTCAGCAGAGGTCTAAATCAAATTAAATAAACAAATCTTGAAGAGCACTGAAGGGTTTTGAGATGGAGGTAATTCACCCAAACAAGAATTATGGAAACTAATCAGATTAATTGAAGACTTTCAAGGGTCACCTATTTAATAACATCTGTGGTTTGCACTTAACATTTTTCTTTGAGTAAGTACATTTTCGCCCGATAGTCATTTGGAAAGGACTCGGCCAATTTGTAGACAAAATCAAATTCTGGCAATTTCTGTCTTCAGCTTATTAATTGTTGACCTATGCTTAATCGAAGGATAAGAACTAGGTCACAAAGAACGAGTGTGGACTTACAAATAGTAAAAAAAAAACAAAAAAAACTTTTTAAGAACTTATTGCAAGCCCAGCAGAAGAGCAAATTAGCAGCCAACTACCTGATTAACAAGCATCTCCCAGTCAACACCACATGTCAACAGAGAAAGGACCAAAGGAAAAAATAATAACGAAACAAAGCTCCACAGAAGATTGCTTTTCAACTATTAGTGCGGAAACTGTGGTCGGTGACCCCCCAAAGTAATCACCTCTTGATTGGTGAACTGGGTGCTGAGAAGTAGGGCAAAATAATGGCAAGTCATTCAATTGGTTCCGACAACACAATTACAGTGGCACAAATAAATCACCCACTGGAGACTGAACAATCCCTACATTCTGACTCAATATATGATAGAGAAGACTATATACATTAAACATCAGGCAAGATTTCCTCTTCAAATGTAACAACTGTTTTGACAGATCGGACATCCAATAGTAGATGGAAAAAATTTAAAGCAAAATGAGGATTGCAGCGACCACCAGAACATAAATTCAGACCAAACTGGAAAATGATAAAGATAACATGTCACCATCTTTTCCAGTTTTGACAGAAATGGGCACCATCAGAGGTACCCTGACAAGAATCTACAATTCCATAATGAATCAATTTACCATACTTACACAACAAACTATTGTACTTAAGGCAATGGGGAAAAAAAACTAACTGAATCATTTTGTTCCTGAAACAAGTAAACAATCAACAAAATGGGATGCAAGTCCTATTGGAAAATGTACAGAAATTATTAAAATAATACAACTACAACCCTCCAAAATAGCAGTTCAACTTCAACAGGATCACATTATAACTTTAACTAAGGGCATTACAGAATCTGATAACACTAAAGAGCACACTGTAATTAGGGAGGAAAATAAGCAACTATCACGAACTGCACCCATCATAACCTTCCCAGTGGCACTGCTAAATAAGAACTGTGCAGTCCAAATATCCTTTCAAACTACTCACGAAGAATACATTCCAATCTCAAATAAAAATAAATCATTGATGAATAGTGAGTCATGACAATTAGAACTTCTGAAAAATAACGAATGAGCACAGGATCAAGAAACAACAACAAATTACCAACCAGAGAGCAAAGGTTTTGAAAAAAATATTAGTAAACGCAGACTCAAGAAACTAAAGAAATAAAACTATTACAAATTCTTTTCAAGCAAAAATTCAGAAACGAAAGTTGATAACCAGAGACTATTTCCTATTTTTGAGGGGATTGAACAATGTAAAGACCAACAAATTTTAAACTAAATCAAAACCGGTTATTGAATCGGCCACTCCAAACAATGACATAATGAATTTGGCAAAATTAAATAACAAGAACCAAATAAGTTAATTCTAATGCAAAGTCAACCAACAGAGAAAGAAATACAATTGGCCACTCCAAGTGTTGAAACTGACCTCAAGAATGATACAGTATTAAAGAGAATTACAAATAACTTCAGACCAACATCTGAAAAACCACTATGGGCAAATAATCCTGGCAATTAGGAAAACAATTTAACACAGGATTTGAATCCTGCTGCAAGTCCGGTAACCGCAATGATCTCAAAAAACAAATTGCACTCAAAGCCAAACTTTTAAAGGGCAAAGTTATGCAGAGTTCAAAATTATGACCAGTCCTTCCAACAATATCAAGTTTACGCCTAGCAACTTCTAACGTATCCAATTTTAATTCTGCCCACAATATAATTGAGGATAAACATGACATATTAAATTGGCAAACTTTCTAACGCAAACAATTTTGTTCGAAAAATGAAAGCAAATTACTTCGGAAGCTCTACTAAGTATAGAGTTTATATTGAATAGACTAATTAAAAAGAAGATCACTCACACTACTTGGCAGTCAAATGACCTAATGAACAGAATGGGGTATTGTCCTTGAATTGGTGGAACAAGACAATTTGTACATAGAAATCTTAGCTTTGGTTGCAATCTTACAACAGCCTAAGCTGTGAATTAGGCCTAATGAGCTGGAAAAACTAAAAATAAAGCTATTTAAAGAAAACACAATCCAAATAGAGATATTTCTTCCTACCAGGGTCACTATAGAAAATAAATAAATAAACAATCAACAAGAAATGTCGATATGCTTAACACCCACAATACCTGGCAGCGTTCTCAACATCGCTGCACTTTCAACTGAATTCCCACAGGACTTTGTAAATATCTGCTCCTGGAATATAGCAGGCATATATAGACAGATCAAAGTGTGTTAAGACTGGTTAATTTCTTAACTCAACATCAATTAGCATGCCTTCAAGAAACATGGATCGATACAAACCTGTATTTTTTTTTAATTTCACTGTATCTGAAAGCCCAGCAGCAAAGACAAGTAGGGAAAGACAGGTCTAATTGAACAAGTTACTTACCTTTAGTAACACACTATCTGGGAGAGACAATATGTAGCTGCAGATTCCTTATCTTTGAATTTTCCAGGCATCAGACTGGATCCTGAAAATTTTGCATGAGCAGTACCCCTGAGCGTCGTCGGCTGGCTCCGTCCGGCTCCACGCGACGTCATTGGCATCGGTTGACACATCGCGTTCACCTATATAGGCACAACCCAGGTGCGTGCCGTCAGTTCCTTTTCACTTTTTCTACGCCAGAAGCGCAGAGCCATGAAGTGAACTGACTATTGTGTTAAAAATAGGGCCCTGTAAAGGGAAACAACCCTAGCCCTATAAATGAGTCCGCAGAGCGGGGAGACATGGGTGGCTCTGTAAGGAATCTGCAGCTAGCTATTGTCTCTATCAGGTAATGCGTTACCGAAGGTAAGTAACTTGTTCATCTGATAAAGCCTTCTAGCTACAAAGTCCTTAACCGTTGAATAGATACTCTAGCCATACTCCCTGGCGGTGGGCTGTGGACAGATTTACTAGACTAAAATGTCCAGCAGGACAGAATGGGCGAAATGCTTCTCCTTACGGACCTGATTGTCCAGGCAGTAGTGTTTCGCAAACGTGTGCAGTGAAGCCCACGTTGCAGCCTGGCAGATGTCCAGGACTTGCACTCCATGAACCAAAGTCGCAATCGCAGCCTTCCCCCTGATGGAATGGACTTGTAAGCCCTCAGGTGGCTGCTTCCTAGCCAGGGCGTAGCAGATTTTAATGCAGATAATAACCCAGCGTGAAATGGTTCGTTTCTGCACTGCCCGACCTTTTTTATCTCCCACGTAACCCACAAAGAGTTGGTCGTTGTAGGAAGCTGGCTCTGCATATACTATTCCAAAGTAAGGTATAGTGTGCGCAGAGTCCAGGGGCTCCACTGAGGTATAGCAGAGGCTAAATTAGATCATCTCAGCTCTATTTGTGGTAGTGTGGTCGAGCAGTTAGGCTTATCAGGAGGGTGTGTTAAGCATTTATTGTATTCACTCAATCAAGGCTGATGCCACACACTCAGAGACAGAATCCAGACCAATTAGATAAGTATAAAAAAGGAATACTTATAGTATATTTCTAGAACCAAGCAGGATTTGGTACAGGTTGGTAATAAGTACTTTCAAATACACGACTGTTCAAGGAAATGCAGTTGTTCTTGTAATTGTAAGTTAAGGAGGTTGATATCACTTTTCAGAATACTTGGCATTACACAGTAAATACACTTTGATTGCTTTCGGATTATGTTACAATAGTGCTCACTTTTCCCCAAACATTAGCAGTTCTAAATAGAACACTTTCTAGACCCAAAAATCTCATACTAGGAGTCCCTGTGGGAGGAAAAATGGTTATCAAACTCAGAGGTAAGTATTGGACTAAACGAGTTTGAGGTTTCGGGGTTAGGACGAAGGCTCCCAAAGGTCCAAGTGGATACTCTAGATACACCACCAGTGGCACTGGGGCGGCCGGGTGCAGAGTGCAGGGGCCCAACGTTAGCCAACGGGCTAAGGGGTGGCCTTTGGTTGGGGTCTGCTGACAAGCAAGCTACTCAAGTGTGGGAGCAAAGCTCCTGAGGTTGCGGCAGGCACTGAAGGGGCCAACGACCGACACAAGAACTGCGCCGCCAGTGGCACCGAGGCGGCCGGGTGCAGGAGGTAAAGCGGACCCCGCAGTCCCTGGGCTTCTCAGTGGAGACCGTCGGTTTCGGAAATTTGCAGGCTCGGTTGGGAGGACTTCTTGTAGGTGACCAACGGCTGAAAAGGCGACTGGGGATCTGGGAGGATGCTTGGACACTGTCTGTTGGGCCACCCAAGGCTGGGAAGGCGTCGAGGGCTGAGGTGTCTTAGGCTGCGGTAGGTCACGGTCGGCGTCAGTTGGACAGACACGGTCGGACTTCCTAAAAGTGGGTGACCAATCTTTTCCAAGTCTTGGTCTGGCCCAGATGCCCAGCTAGGGAAATGTCATGTGCTAAAGTGAATAGGAACTCCCTATACAGTTGAGGCACTACCACTCTCCCAGTGGCTCCAGGTTTGGGGTCTCTGGTCTCGGTGTACAGGAGAACTTCCTCCCAATAGACTTTGTGGGAACCATTGACATCTCCCTGCTCCTGTGCAGCAGCTTGCTGCCTCAGACATTCAAGAGTGGGGCAGACCTCCTGCCCAAGGCACAGCTGTTCCCTAGAGGGTCCCCCTGGTCCCAAGAGCCCTACCTCGTAAGGTTCAAGCTCCATGGGCTCAGTTCCCTCGGGGGCTGACAAGTCCTCTCCCTAAGGAGAGGGGTTCTGATCTTTTTTGCTTTGGGGAAGCAGTTTCACCAATCTTCTTACCTTTCCTCTTGAGAGGTTGGGCCATCTTTTCAGGCTCCAATCCTTCTTGTTCACCCTGTGCTAGGCATTGTGCTCGGGTTTTCACACACACTATCTCAGGGATGTGCAGCATGGCTGCATGTGTCTTTCTTTCTACCTTAGCCCATGCTGAGGGTTCCAGATAATTTCCAAGCAGACAGACGGCTGGAGGTTTTGGAGGGACCACTACCTGTTTCAGGCCAGCAACTCCCACCCCCCCAGTCTAATGTCACCATAGCCATGGCATGGTTAGTGGTAACAAAGTCAGCGTTGGTAACTGGATAGGTTTTTCCAGTTAGGTATTGCTCTGGGGAACCAGTGTATCTCTCACCATAGTGACATTGGCACCTGTATTCCTAAGGGCTTCTATCTTAGTCCCATTCACTAAGGGGTACTGTAGGTATTTCTTTAGATTAGGGGGCCAGACAGCCAAAGTGGCTAACCCTCCCTCCCTTTCAGAAACTAAAACAGCCTCAGTGGAAAGCGGATCTGCTCTGGGCACAATATTGATCCCATCTGGAGATTTGCCATACTGGTAGGGGACACGGAGCTGGTTTGTTGAGACAGGCAGCATCTCCAGTTCGGTGTCCCTTCCTTTTACAGTGGGAACACCAGGCCTTTGCAGGATCAAAATGTTTCTCCTTGTACCCACTAGTGGGCTGGGAAGAGTTCTTGGGACCACCCCCCTGACCAGGATTTTGGGGGTCTTTAGAAGACTTGTATTTTATCTTTGGGTTTCTCACCCTCTTTCCCCTGGGGAGGCTTTGTGACCCCTTTCTTTTGGTCACCCCCAGTGGTTGTGCAGTCCAGGCTCTGGGGGTCTGCTGCTGGGGGGCACGCCGGTTTCTTCGATGTAGGCAGGTCGTGGTTGGGACTGGCCGGTAGGGCTGAGGCCAAGTCAGTTGGTGTCCTCGGTTTCTTCCTAGGTCAGCACTGCTCTTCGGCCCTTCTTTCTTCCTCGAATCAGCGGAGTCAAGATTCAGGGTTGCACCTAAGTACTAAATTGGGGTGGATACACCCCCTATTATGCTACTCTCCTGAGAGAGGGAGAGGACTGAAATGTGTACTACACCTCGCTTCCCTCACTTGAGGGGTGGGGTTGGGAACGGTGGGCACACCTCTCTTCCTAACTTGGATTTTCCGCAAATTCTTCCACCCAAGTTGGGGTCAGAACCGGAGGAAGCCAGTTGCTGGGGGCAGCAAAAGGCAGGAACAGTGTCCAAAGGCGACAGGCTTTGTTTCTGGACCTAGAGAGCGGAGGCCCTCTACCCAGGGGTCCAGAAACCTGTCTGGTGGTGGCAATCGCGGGCAGCCATTCAGAAACCACACCAGGGCTGGTCAATCTTCAGGGAGCCCTATGAGTGCATTTTACATTAACTGTCACACTGGCATCAGTGTGGGTTTAATGTGCTGAGAAGTTTGCTACCAAGCCAGTTTTTAGTAAAGCCATTATGGAGCTGTGGAGTGCGTAGTGACCAACTCCCAGAATATATATTCTTTATGGCTTTACTACACTTACAATGTCTATGAATGAACTTAAGACATTGTAGGGGTACAGGGCTCGTGCCTCCGTTCCCTCACCTTAGGACTAGTGCACCCTGCTAGAGGGGTGACTTGCCTAGGCCTTAGGCAGTGGATTGCAGGCATGGCACGCAGGGGTGCATGCCATGTCGACTCTTTACTTTCCTCTGCACCCAAACACGCAGCATGGTAGTGGCAGAGCGTGTGGGCTAGGGGGCAGGGCCTCCAAGGGTGGCACAATAGGTGCTGCAGCCCTCAGAGGCCGTCCTTGGCCACAGTGCCCTTGGTACCCATGGTACCTTTTACAAGAGGCTTGCCTGTGGCCAGGGATGTGCCAATTGTGGATACAAAGGTACAATTTTGGGAAAGAACAGTCCCCGGGAGCCTGATTGGCAGGGACCTAGGGCACTTCAAGTCAGGTTGCATCAGATGACAGGCAAAAATGGGGGGTAACCATGCAAAGAAAGGTCACTTTCCTACAGTCGTCCACCCGGAACTCTTTCATACGGTCAAGGTAGAACGACAACGCTTTTTTTTAGGTCCAGACGGTGGGGATGCTCCTCTTTCTTAGAGGGATGCAGAGGAGAAAAAAAGGAAGGCATTGTGACCGATTGACCCAGATGGAATGGGGTCACGACTTTAGGTAGGAAAGAGGCACAGGTGCAAAGTACCACCTTATCCAGGAATGTCATATGGTAGGAAGGCTTAGATGACAAAGCCTGCAGCTTGCTCACCCTCTGGCACCAGACTCTCCCTGCCCTGTCAAAAGCCACAAGGATGACTTGGGCCCAGTCGTTCTTGATCTTCTCGAGAACTCTGGACAGAAGTGGTATGGGCAGAAAGGCGTACAGGGGGGGGCCTGAGCTCCACCCGCGACGAAAAGTGTCACCAAGCGATAGCCGCCTTGGAAACTCCAGCATGCAATACTGCTGGCATTGCATGTTCTCTTCGGAGGCGATCATATGTAACCAAGGCTCTCCCCACTGTTGAAAGAAACCTTGCGCCACCTCCAACTGAAGACCCCATTCGTGATCCGCTAGGCATCGACGGCTAAGTTCGTCCACTCTGGCGTTCAAAGAACCTGCCAGGTTTTTAACCAGCAAGGTCATGCCCTGCTGTTCCAGCCATGTCCAGAGACACAGGGCCTCTTGAGTAAGGGCCCAAGACCCCACTCCGCCCTTCTTGTTGCAGTATCACATGGCGGTGGTGTTGTCCGTGAACACTTGCACCAACCAACCAACTCCCCCTTGACAGAGGGAAGAAATGCTTTCAATGCTAGCTGGATCGCTCGAAGCTCCAACAAGTTGATGTGGAGCCCCGACTCCGCCGGAGACCTGTGTCCCCTGATATGCACCTCTCCCAGATGGGCGCCCCATCCCAGAAGTGATGCATCTGTCACTACTGTGAGATCTGGTTGGGGAAGAGAGAGGAGTCTGCCTCTGACCCAATCATGGCTCGTTAACCACCACTGCAGGTCCTTTGCAGTTCCCTCCAAGATCTGAACCATGTCGAAGAAATCCCTCTGATGCTGCGCCCACTGAAACTTCAGTTCCTACTGCAGAGCCTGCATATGCCATCTGGCATGATTTACCAATAGGATGCAGTAGGCCTCAGAGTCATTCTCACTGAAATCCAAGATAGAGGCTGAAACATCGGTATCATAACCTGAATATCCTGGACTCACTGGTCGGGAGGATAAGCCAGAACCTGCACTGTGTCCAGAACAGCTCAGATGAAAGGGAGCGTCTGAGAAGGTGTCAGGTGTGACTTCGGCACGTGTATAGAGAACCCCAGCGAATGCATGAGGCCCGCCATAGTCTGGAGGAGGGAGACGACAGCCTGGGTCGAGCACGCCTTTAACAGCCAGTCGTCGAGGTAGGGGAAGACTGATACCCCTAACCTGCGCAGATGAGCTGCAACCACCATCATCCCCTTGGTGAAACACCTGAGGGGCGCTGGTAAGACCAAAGGGTAGCACAGTGAACTAAAAGTGTTTGAGGCCTACCTTGAACCGCAGGTAACGCCTGTGGGCCGGCAGGAGGAGGATGTGAAAATACGCATCCTCCAAGTCCAACGCTACCAGCCAGTTTCCTTGGTCTAGGGCAGACGAGACCTGAGCCAACGTGAGCATCTTTAATTTTTCCTTTCTGAGGAAGAGATTGACGGTCCGGAGGTCCAGAATAAGGCGTAGACCTTTGTTCTTCTTTGGTATCAGAAAGTAGCGGGAGTAACAACCACTGCCTACTCTGAAACCGGAACCTTCTCTATAGCTCCCTTTGCCAGGAGAGCTGTAACTTCTTCTTAGAGTAATAATAGATGATCCTCTGCCAGCTGTTCTTGAGTTAGCGGTAAAGGGGGAGGAAAAGACAGAAATGGAAGAGAATAGGCATCCCGAATGATCTGCAAGACCCATTTGTCCGATGTTATGGACCGCCATTAGAGGAGATGATGTTGAATTCTCCCTCCAACTGGACTGGCATGGTCTTGCAGAACCAAACTAGGAATGCTTGGAGGCTGCGGCTGCCGGGGGCTTGGTGGCAGACAACTTCTGGCTACCATTCCCACAAGGTCGGAATGTACAGTGTCCAAGTCCTAGCACAACTTGGGGAGTCTGAGCAGGATGGTGGCTGGGGTGTGGCTGAGGAGGCTGAAAACCCTTCCCATTGCCACGAAAGTGGCGAAGTGCAGACTGGGTGCGAGGTGTTACCAAGAGGCCCAAGGATCTGACCGTAGCTCAAGATTCCTTGAAGCGCTCCAATGCAGAGTCTGCCTTCTCTCCAAAGAGTCGAGTCCCATCAAAGGGCATGTCCATGAGATTGGCCTGGACATCACCCGAGAAGCCAGATGTTCTCATCCTGGCATGAAGCCGTAAGGCCACCGTCGACGAAACCTCTCTACCCAGCGAGTCTGTCGTATCTAAGCCAAACCTAATGGTGAACTTTGCTGCATCTCTCCCATCTTTCACTGCCTGGGAGAGCACGGACTGGGCCTCCTCCAGGACCTGTGGCAGCACTTGTATAACCGTTTCCCAAAGGGTGTGCGAGAAACGGCCGAATAAGCATGCAGTGTTCACCGACCGCAACGCAAGGCTGGTGGAAAAAATATTTTCTGCCCTAGTGCATCCAGGCTCTTGGATTCCCTGTCCGGTGGAGTGGAAGGGAAAGGAAAGCGACATGTGACGTGGAAGCCTGAACTACCAAGCTCTCAGGAGAGGGGTGTAGGCTGAGGAAACTTGGATCACCCTGAGCGGGGCAATGGCGGCGTGCTAGTGTCCTGTTTACAGGAGCCCCTGTGCTCTGCTTGGAGCAGGTGCCTAGAAACACATTTGTTAGTGCTTTATTAAAGGGCAAAAGGAGTTTATATGAGGAAGCCCCAAGCTGAAGCACTTCGGTCACGAGATTAGTCTTAACCTGCGCCAAGGGCAACTCCAGGTCCAGGACCTCTGCTGCCCTCCTCACCACCATGGCATAAGAGGCTCTCTCCTCCGTAGACACACTAGGTGGAGAGAGCATACCAGTATCTGGAGATGGGTCCAGTCCACTTGCCTCTCCAAGCTCCTCATACCATTGCAGTTGCTCACAAGGAGCATCCAACTGGTGTTCCAAAGGGTCCAGAGACCCCTTCCATGCCTGAAATCTCTTCAAAATGAACAGACAACGACATAGAACCTCTTGTCTTCATCAGCGCCTGAGTCGACGTTGACCGACATTGATCCGAGCATTCGGGTATCACAGAATGGGGCTGGTGCGCTAGTGGGCTCCAGCAGCGTGGGGAGCATCGACTTCAGGGCCAGTGTCAGGGAAGGTCGCGTTGGCACTACCGGCGCCGACCCAGAATCGGATTAATGAGACCCCACCAGCGCCGAGGACGGAGCCGCCGATGTGGAGCCTCCTCCAACCCCGCAGAGCCCGAAGGCGCACCAGAGGGGTCGGCCAGCTAAAATACACAGCGCATGGCCTCGTAAAACCCTTTAATCTGAGCGAGGGTCGCTCCGCCTCCCGGGAATGGGGAGAGGCGCGGAGTCGGATCCGGCAATGATTCTGCGGAATAGTGTCTGAAGCGTTGATGCTCCCCACTCTTCTTGGCGACGAACGACAAACGAGGTGAAGCCGAAGTCCGCTTGGACTTCTTTTTCCTATGCCTCTTCCACGAGTGTCCAGAGGACCTTGAGTGGGAAGAAGAGGATTTGGGGCTCCTGAAGCAGTCCTGTGACCTTCTCATCCTCGATCGAAACCGGGACCTCCGAGGAGTCACGCTCAACGCTGTCAACTGCCGGGCCGCAAGGAGCTTCATAGACCACACCCGCAAGGTCTTCGGCGCCATGGGCCGGCAGTTCGAGCACCACTTAGTCGTGGTTGCGCTCGAGACACCACAAGCAAACAAGATGGGGGTCGGTTACCGACATGGAGCGGTGACAGGCGCCACACAGCTTGAAACCTACCAGTCTAGAGGTCATCCCTCGACACACAAGAAAAAAATCTCTCAACAAAATGTCAAAACAAGTCTGTCAAAAAGAGACAGAGGGGCAGCTGTTCTCCAGATCAGCGCTAACTGGAGTGAAAAGAAAAGAACTGATGCCGCGCGCCTGGGTGGAGCCTATATAGATGACCGCGACATCGCAAATGACGCCAACGACAACGCTGGCGACATCACGCGGAGCCGGATGGAGCCACCCGATGGAGCGCAGGGGTACTCACGCTAAAGTTTCTGGATCCAGTCGGACGCCTAGGAAATTCAAAGGTAAGGAATTTGCAGCTAGAAGTCTCTATCAGATAAGTACAATTTCCGTATAGTCAAAACTAAAGTCATAATGAAGGCTAAAAACATCTTGACAGTCTCTAGCAAGCTTAAAAAAAAAGAAAAACTCATTGTGATCAACAGCTACATTCCACCATTAAAACAAAGGATAAAAATCAAGTTAATCTACTCATTAATGATTTAAAATCTATGACTGACTTCATCATTGTACTGATAACAGGAGACTATAATTCAAACTTATCATGCAAACATTAAAAAAACAACTTTTGACATCCAAGAATAACAATTTTCTATTCCACAACTGGTAAGCAACAAATAGAAACCCACTTCAAGTGGAAAATCTATTCAGACATTTTGGAATCTGGTTTCAGCAGCTCAATTGAAGATTTCCTAATGACCAAGCAGCTCATCATACTTTTCATGCGACAGAAAACCAAACAGTAATTTATTAATCTATTTCTTCCTGTGAATGCTCTGATTTCAAAATCATAACTAAGCAAGACAGTGATCCTGATTTACAATATATAACTCTTTGTCACTCAACTAAACTAATTATATTGAGCCAGATACCCAGATAGTAAACAGAAGATTTTTTGGGAATTGTATTTTTGCCAATCGTTTAACTACGATTTAGGAACAATATAACACACAGGAGGTTTTAAGATCTATCACTTCTCCCAATGCTGCTTAAAAAGTGGACTGCCACCTGGGAAACCTTATTAAGAAATATTTTTATGTATATTTCTTCCTATGCAACTTCTACAATAAAAAGGGTACAAATTATTAATACGGTTGATTCCCTCATACTTAAAGAGTAAAGACTGCACAAGAAGAAGTTGAGGGTCATGCAAAAGTCAAAAAGCGAATGCTAAAGAAAGAAGGGGTATTACATATGACTCTAAAAATAAAATGCATAAAATAAGGCTGAAGAGAAGGGCAGTTGCCTGGACAGAATTGCTATTAGCACTAATAACACTCAGAAATTATGGTCCACTATATGGCATGACCTGCGGCAACATAGATAAAGTACTGAGCACCATATCTCATACGCAAATTGGAAAGCTTTTACCAATAATCGATATGAAGGACCTCCAAATACTTAAGAAATTATTCTATGAAATGGGTCAACAAAAAATAGTCCTCTCAAAAAGGAGAATCATTAATAAAAAGTAGTTGTGACTCATGCAAAAAGCCCAAATGGCGCCCTAAAACCAGCAGCAACAGCGGGAGGAGGTCGGGTGAATGAGAGGAACTGCAGAGACGTGCACTCTAAGAGTGCATGTGAAAAGCATGTGATTTCAATTATCACGCCCGTGTCTGGGCACGATAATTGAAACCACGCGGCCTATTGGTGTCTATTACGCGCACCAAGCGCGTAATAGACACCAATAGGCCATGGGCGGAGCAATGCGCCCGCCTTTGGCCAATTACGTGCAGTCTTTTAGACAAAGACGCACGAAACGGCCTATTGGGTAGCACATAAGGAATCGCACACGCACGAGCGCGTGCGATTCCTAGGTCAGTGCTGAATCCCCTTTTTCACCTACTGTCTCGCGCTGCGCGAGCACTGCTGCGTAGTGCACCGCTAGGCGCGAGACCTAACAAAAAGAGATCACAGCAGCTATTGACTTATTGCACATGGCGAGATTTTTGAAAAATGTGCTGATGCAAATTAAATAATCCAGTTTAAACAGACAGGCTTCAGACCAAATTGTTTAACTATGGAAAACATATTTACATTAGTTACCCTGGCCATTTGTTCAATGAAAAACAAAACTCATTACTATGTTTTGATGACTAATCTACTGCTTTTGATAAGGTACTCAGAAGCAAAATATGGACAAAACTGCAGGCATGGGGAATAGATTGTGTATTATTGCACCTTTTAATTGGGCTCTATACAGACACTTGGGTCCAAGTCAAATTGAGCAACTGGAAGGGTTTGACTCCAAGAAATGTTACTAACAATGGGCTTAAAGGTGGGGTATTTTGTCACATCTTTTTCACAATATATTGTCAATCTCACTAAAATCCTCAAAGTGATGATAATCCACCAAATGTTTGACAACAAGGAACTTTTCATCTAGCCCAGTCGTTCTTAACCTTTTGACTTCTGTGGCCCCCCCACTTAACCATTACTGCAACCTGGGGTCCAACACAGAATCATTATTGAAACCCAGGGACCCCCAATGAGTCATTACTAGAAGCCGAAGACTCAAGCCTAAGCATTTTCAAAGATTTGAACTGCAAAAAATAAACAAAAAAATACAGAAAGAAGCATTCATCAAAAAAATACACAAATGCTGAATTTTTTTATTTAATTCACAAACTAATGTAAAAAACAAAATCAAAATTTGAATTGCCATAGAAAGGTTGAAGCTTTTCTAAATTCAATTGAGGTCACTCATCATCTATACTAAATTGTTTGATGCACTTACACTGTTCCCACAAATCTATCTGACGATACTAACTTTATTTTTAGCCTCCAATTTCAAATTCCTACACATTCACAGAACGTTTTAAAATGTTCAATTTTATATTCTGCACCTTTATTTATATACATTTTAATAATCTGTTAATATTATTTAATTTTCTAATCAGATGTGGATCCCCGAGTAGGCTTCGCGGACCCCTAAAGGTCCCCGAACTACAGGTTAAGAACCACTGATATAACCTATGTAGATGACCTTGTTTTAATATCCACTACACAGAATGGGTTATAAAGACAACTAAACTATTTACAAGAATACAATATAATAAACAGTTTATCAATACATTTCAATAAGACAAAAATAATGTAATTTGTTGGAAGTTGGACAACAAAAATACAGAACAGGTGTCATACTTTTGTTGGATTAAAAAAATGACTTAAAATGAAATTGGTCACTACACATAGATCAACTGCAACATCCCAAGCTCATTGCACGCTTCACAAACTAACACCAAGTGAGGCAATTGTTCCTACACTTACTATCTTACAATGCAACTAAAATACGTCTTGTACCTATATATGAAGCAATGATCTTCAAAAACCTAATAGATACCTTCAACTTGTTATTTCATAAAAATGTATGACAATCTTTTAACTTAGTCCATCTACTCCTCATTGTGGGATAAGACTAGAACTGGGCCGTTATCATCTACAAGCTTCAAATGTAATAAACTTAAGTAAATACCTCTGTGACTGCCATAATGCCATTGCAAAAAGCCTGAAAGGGATAATAAAGGAAGATCTAAACAGAACATCAAGAAAAAGAACTGTGCTAACAAATGAGTCAAAGAATGTACTAAATAATAGTAATCTTCAATCTGTACTGGGACTTGCACCACAAAGCAGACAAGGAAATCCTTAATTATGAAAACCACCATATCAGCTTTCCATCTTACTGCTATGGAGTCCATAGTCAAATATAAAAACTCAAGTTATACCGAAAACTCATATAATAAGCGAAGACAAGCCTACCTGGAATCCAATTTGGAACCGTGGATTAAAAAAGCATTCTCACATTCAGATTGCTCCATATTCCTTTATTACAATTTGAAGGATCATGGACACGCTCTGCAAATACAGACAGGAAATGTTGCCTGTGTCACGTTTCTATGGAAACAACTAAACCCAACTTATGTCTCTGTCCATTTCTGAAGGATATATGGAGCAAATACTTAAAATATTTTTTGTGAAAGTGAAGTAAGGACAGTTAATGATGCTATGCTTCCGTTCTTCTGGGGTCAGTCAAATAAAATTATTGGTTGTCCAATAACATTTCTTGCTTTATCAGTATTTCGCACACAGAACAAAATCGAATGAAAATGGTTGGAATTTGGTGCTGGCAGAAATACACTTAAAATGGGTTTTAAACAGCTAGAACAATAAATTATTTACCTACCTACGATCATAATATTTCAATGTCACCAGTTAGTCACAATTTCTCATGATCGCTCAAACTCTCCTAGTCTCCCTTTGCACAGCCCGCCTCTGTTGTACTACCGCTTTTTGGGACAAGCAGTTGTTCCTACCTCACCTTTACACTGCCATCACAAGATCAGTTTCCTTTCCTCACTTTAGGTAAGGCATGCTGCGCTCACACATTGTCACAGGGAACGTTAGAAATGTGTGACAGTATATCAAGACAAGACATTCAAGGTTAATATTAAATCTTGGAAAGTCTACAAATGAACAGGACAGTGTGGATGCTGAGACATGCCTGGGAATTAAACATGTCTTAACAAAACTGAAGATGTGACAAAAGCATTAACAAACGCTGTGCTAATCTAATGTATACATTATGGTAATCTAATGTAAATGTAAGCTCTGACACACTGTGACAGTGAGAATAACGCAAGACTTGCACCAAGTTCTAGAGGAACGTGTTATGCTAATTCTCTTCTTTTCCTGTTTCTCATCTCTGACATACCTCCAGTAGGTCTACTATCCTGTCTTTCTCCTAGCTTTTGTTTTATCAGTTTCATGGTTGTTTTAAGTTTTTGGTTGCACTTTATACATATATTTTTACAGACGAATTTAATGCTAATCAAACCCCAGCAATTAAGGAGATATTTCATCAAGTCTTTGCATGCAAGTCATATTTACTTGCTTTGTGGTGTAACAGAGCCAAGTAAAGTTGACCCTCTTAATCTCCTGACCCTCAAATGGAAGTACGACTTAAAAATAAAAAAAGCAACACGGAGTCATGGCTTTTCGTTGGAGAAGTGCAGGAGAGAGTTTAGGCATGCTGCCTTTTCACTAACAATTAAGAGAAAATAAAATAATTTCCTAAAGCGGAAAAGGGAACTCTGTGAGCCCAACAGTCCTGGCATTCTCTCAAAACAGACTATTTGTTCGCTGGAATGTTAACCAATATGTTTTGCCTGTTTTATTTTAGCTGCAAGACCTTGATTGCTCTTTGGAGGGGAACATCTCCTGTGATTAAACACAAAAATAATTACTCATAGAACAGCTTGTTTCGTTTTAGGCTTCCTTCTTTGTGATTTTATCTACTGTACATCAATTGCCACATAAAGTATTCCACTTATCCAAGCAGGCCTAAGACTGAGAAGCTATATAAACTGATAAGACTATTGTGTGATGTAATAGTAACCTGTTTTAAGAAGGTCACATATATTACATTTCTGTCCTTTCATTAGCACTGAAAATGCTGAATGAGGATAGTACCAAATTTTATGGCACTGGAAGATTTAGAAGGCAGATTTGGCCCTTGTCAAGAATTTGAACTCATGACCGTCGCCCTACTATGAGTCAGTAGTAAGCTATGGTTGGGGTACACAAATGCAATCCTTAACCGGTAGAGCACAATATCTACTGGAGAAAGCTATCAAAAATCACATAACACCTACAATGAACTAGGACATGGGCACATCTACTGAGCAGGGGCGGCTCCTCTGCTTGACGGAGGAGTGTCGCCCCACTTGCTCCAGAGCGGAAAAATAAAACAGTAATAAAGTTCACTTATTACAGTTTTATTTTTCAGCAACCGACTCGTGCTAAATTAAGTGTCAGGATGGGGCATGACCAGCACTGCAGAGTGACAGCAGCAGGGAGCTGTGCACTTTAAAATGTGCATGTCTCTTTGGTCAGCCGTCTTGGGACAGCCAGCTAGACATGCGCATTTTAAAGTTCTCTAACCTAATTGTCTTAGACATTTAAACACCTAGGTTAGAGAAAGCCCTGGCTTCCAGTGCTCTTTGGAGCGCTGACAGAGGCAGATCCAACTAATCCTGGTGCTGCTCTCATGCGGAGAGCACAGCTCCAGGATTGGTTAGTGCAGTTTCCTGGTCCCGCATTGGAGCCTGCTGCCTGCTGGACAAGACCGGAGCGAAAAGAACGTCTCGTTGCGTAGTAAGGTAAATGTTTTTTTTTTTGCGAACCCCCACCTACCACCCTCGATACATGACAGCCGCCACTTCTACTGAGTAAAATGTACCTCAGGCCACTAAAAGGACAAGATGACATAGCTTTTCCAAGTAATGCTAAGAGTTCTATCCCTTTTGCAAGAAGAAAGACAGGCCACAAACCTGCACCGGCTTTTAATACAGCTACAAGCAGGTTCCTCACCTCAGGATAGGGGGGGGGGGGGCTTATAGAGTCATCTGCTACAGAGGAGAGTGATTCGGAGGTGTAAAATGGCTACAACATGGAGCCTAGAAACAGGGATGGTTAGCACACACTTATAAGCATGGGGTGCTGGCTAATTTCCTTTCAAAACGTTCACTTAAGAAAAAAGGTCACAAATATTTGGGTCATTGTTGAGTAAAGGGAACAATGTCCAGATAAAAAAAAAAAGATTTGGTTAACTATGAAACTGGGATCCTGAAAAACTAAAACTGGGGGTTTGGAGTCATTGAATCAAATGCTACCTTGCAAGGTGACTAAGAAACTGGTGACTAGATGACTAGTAGGCAACATCTGGCAGAGTGGGATAGTAAAAGCCATTTGAGTACCCTTAATCTTGCCAGATTTAAAAATCATGAGAGATTAATGCATTTTTTTCCGAATTTACTAATGCTTCACTACCTGATATCAAAACAGGCAAAGGAATTTTAAAATTCAAAACCAGCTGACAGTAAGTTTAGAGAAGTCAGTCAAGGCACTGACCGATTTTCTTAAGTCACAGTACCAGCGCAGTTCAACATAAAACACTGCCTCAGACAGTGGCTTGAGAGGCATAACACAGTGCAATAAATAAATAAAAGAAATGTTTAGAACTAACTTACTGTTCGCTTTGTATTGTTCCTCTTTAAGCTGCAGTCTTGGGCAACAAATAAGAGTTCGATAAACAGAGATAGAAGTGGTGCAAGTGTTTGGAGTGCCACATTAACCTATAAACACAACAGATCGTTGTCTTACCCTCTTTTGAATAACAAACACTCCAGTCATCACATTCGATCTGATCTCAACATACTCACTGAGGGGGCGCTAGAGTGCCGGCTGCGAAATGGCCGCCACCTAGTGAGGCTCCGCGAGCTGGACCGCTGATCCGTTAATTATTGAGCGGATCGGGCGGGCGCCGGGAGACCCAGACGGCAGAAATTGACACCGGAATGCCCCAGGCGTTTGGCTGGCGTGAAGAGAAGGCTGTGGACACCCGCGCTCGGATGAAACGCGAGGGCTTCCTCACCGCGGGGCTGCGACGCAAAATGGCGGCCCCGCAAGCTGTGATCTGAATCGGACAGAGCCCCGGCACTGAAGAATAGCATTCCGCCGGCCCTCTGCCCAGTGGGCAGCAGAGACGAGACAGCCTGCACAGGCGGAGAAGTGCTTGCTGCTGCCTAGTGGACTATCGGTGATATAGAAAGTAGTGGTCCCAGCACTATTACATCCAAACAGTGTAAAAATATACAGTTATATTCACAACAATAAATCAAAGATTACGAATCAATAGTGTAAACAGTGTTATTTAATCACACTGAACACAAATGACAGATTTAAAGAAACACATTACAAAACATCATTAATATGCCCAAATGAATAAAGGAGGAAAGGGCAGTGACTTAAGTGAGGCAGTGAGGTAAGTGAAAGACACTAATAGTGAATATCACAATCAAATTGGTAGGCATATTATTCAAGCCACACATTTCTTTATCGAAAGTCGAAATGAATACAATAAGTTACATAGCCATGTAACATAGAAGTCACAGTGCAACATGCACTGTCGGCGATACTGGCATCAATAATATGTCGACGTTTCGACTCCTGGATGTATGTAGGTGTTCTTAGAAACCTTACTAGCGGGGTCTTCCTCAGGACAAGTGAATAAGTGAAAAAGGGGGAAAGAAGGGCACCTAGAAACATAAATGAAAGAACGAAATGTCAGGCCCAACGGAATTAAAGGACGAGAACATGTAAAAATAAAAATAAATATAAAAGTCACTATATTTATCACGACTTAATTAGAAAGAAGTCCTCAAAGGCAACAAATGTCGTCTCGGACAAATTAGGGCCCAATGGCTCCAAGGTTCAGAAGGGAGAGAGAGCAGGACACCTACAAGAATAAGGCGTCAGTCAGTAATGCCTCAATTGAATTAGAGGAACTAGAAGTTCGCTATACTTGCAACAACTTACTCCAAAACATGGGTGGTACTCCAAATTGTAAAAGCTGCGGTAAAAATCGTGGACAAACCATCGATCAACAGGTGGAAGCCATCTACTTTGCTTCCATAGAATGAATCAAATGAACTAGAATGAAAACAAAGGAGGAGACCTTATTATATCGATCATTAAAGGACATCTGGGATCAAGACTGTTAAAGTTCAAAATTCCCTGCGCGTCATGAGTTTCTAAAAGAGGAGTGACTGATGTAGGCCTAATTCAACAATACCAAAGACATACGCATGGATCTACCAATTAACAACGTGAAAAGAAAACTAAATCGCGCTGTACATGCATGGTGTTCTACAATGGGATATAGAAGTTCGAGAGGAAATCATCATACCTATCGAAAGATAGGAAATATCTACAGTGTAAAGTTAAATATGCATCATGGATTTCCAAAAAAGAGGTAACTATTTTAAGCCTAACGGACAAAAACCCACGTGGACTTGGCGAATCCCAACACGGTTTAATAAAGCTGAATCAACCAATGTATGCATAATGATACACAATGAGATCATCATCGTGCCCATTAAAATACCAAGTGCGCAATTTAGACAAAGGTCAAAAATAGCTAAATAGGTCTGAAGCAAAATGGGTTTAAAAATTGCCGGAAATAAAGAAGGCGCGGTACCGCATTTAAGCTTTCTTTATTTCCGTCAATTTTTAAACCCATTTTGCTTCAGACCTATTTAGCTATTTTTGACCTTTGTCTAAATTGCGCACTTGGTATTTTAATGGGCACGATGATGATCTCATTGTGTATCATTATGCATACATTGGCTGATTCAGCTTTATTAAACCGTGTTGGGATTCGCCAAGTCCACGTGGGTTTTTGTCCGTTAGGCTTAAAATAGTTACCTCTTTTTTGGAAATCCATGATGCATATTTAACTTTACACTGTAGATATTTCCTATCTTTCGATAGGTATGATGATTTCCTCTCGAACTTCTATATCCCATTGTAGAACACCATGCATGTACAGCGCGATTTAGTTTTCTTTTTCACGTTGTTAATTGGTAGATCCATGCGTATGTCTTTGGTATTGTTGAATTAGGCCTACATCAGTCACTCCTCTTTAGAAACTCATGACGCGCAGGGAATTTTGAACTTTAACAGTCTTGATCCCAGATGTCCTTTAATGATCGATATAATAAGGTCTCCTCCTTTGTTTTCATTCTAGTTCATTTGATTCATTCTATGGAAGCAAAGTAGATGGCTTCCACCTGTTGATCGATGGTTTGTCCACGATTTTTACCGCAGCTTTTACAATTTGGAGTACCACCCATGTTTTGGAGTAAGTTGTTGCAAGTATAGCGAACTTCTAGTTCCTCTAATTCAATTGAGGCATTACTGACTGACGCCTTATTCTTGTAGGTGTCCTGCTCTCTCTCCCTTCTGAACCTTGGAGCCATTGGGCCCTAATTTGTCCGAGACGACATTTGTTGCCTTTGAGGACTTCTTTCTAATTAAGTCGCGGTAAATATAGTGACTTTTATATTTATTTTTATTTTTACATGTTCTCGTCCTTTAATTCCGTTGGGCCTGACATTTCGTTCTTTCATTTATGTTTCTAGGTGCCCTTCTTTCCCCCTTTTTCACTTATTCACTTGTCCTGAGGAAGACCCCGCTAGTAAGGTTTCTAAGAACACCTACATACATCCAGGGGTCGAAACGTCGACATATTATTGATGCCAGTATCGCCGACAGTGCATGTTGCACTGTGACTTTCTATGTTACATGGCTATGTAACTTATTGTATTCATTTCGCTTTCGATAAAGAAATGTGTGGCTTTGAATAATATGCCTACCAATTTGATTGTGATATTCACTATTAGTGTCTTTCACTTACCTCACTGCCTCACTTAAGTCACTGCCCTTTCCCTCCTTTATTCATTTGGGCATATTAATGATGTTTTGTAATGTGTTTCTTTAAATCTGTCATTTGTGTTCAGTGTGATTAAATAACACTGTTTACACTATTGATTCGTAATCTTTGATTTATTGTTGTGAATATAACTGTATATTTTTACACTGTTTGGATGTAATAGTGCTGGGACCACTACTTTCTATATCATCGCACACCCAGGTCCCAGTGATTTTGGGTATACCCTTTTCTTTAATAGTGGACTATCGGAGCGTATCCTGCGGGCGGAGTCTGCCCTCATCTGGTCCCCGGTGAGGCTTGGGCCGAGCGGGCGGGCCGACATTGAAGAAGAGCACTCCGCCGGCCCTCTGCCCTCTGGGCGGCGGAGGCAAGACAGCCCGTGCCGGCGGAGAAGTGTGTGCCGCTGACTGGTGGACTCCCGGAGCGTCTCCTGTGGGCGGAATCTGCCCTCCTCTGGTCCCCGGTGAGTCTTGGGCCGGGCGGGCGCGCCCGTGAGACAGGAGGACTGCAGCGCCGGGGGGCGCCCTGTGTGGCGACGCTTGGAGGGTGCCCTGCGCGCTGGTCAGACCCGCGTCTTGAAGTGCAGAGGATCGGCGGGTGACAGCACGGGGGGCGCGCCTTGGGCCCGGCCGGCGCTGTTACGCCAAGAAGCGCCCCTAGCTCGTTTGACTGTGGTGGAGGCCAGAGGGGGGGGGAGACAGGAGAGAGCGTTTGCAGCCCCCTCCCTGAACCCACATAAGAACTGGACTGCCCCCCTCCCTGCTCCCTCGCGGCAGAGGGAATTGGTGCGGGGGGCCGCGGGAGGAGGGGGGCGCGTGGCAGTGGACCCCGAAGAGCGCTGGTCACCAGAGGAAAACTGGAGCAGTTACCTGATCGACCTTGAAACCCAGTTGAGGAGCCTGTCACTTCTGGTGGGACTTGGCCACCCACCGCCAATTTTTACATAAACGGACACTGCTCCTTGAGATCCACAAAGCGGTCAAGTGGGAGCTACAGAGCAGAACGGCGGTGGATTGGCCCGTAGAAGTGCCTTTGACACACGGCTGACTTGGCCGCTCGGTGCTCAGAGGGGCCGCAGCGAGACTACATGAGAGAAGGTGCCCTGGGAGCGTGGAACCAGGCAGAGCACTGCTGGTGAGGGCGGTGGACAGGGCCTCCCCAGTGCAATTGATCCGTGCAGCGGGTGCTGTACACTAGTAGCCCCAACAGCGGTGGTGACTGCCTAGGCGGGGGCCTAGTGCTGTGGCTTGCGTTGCGCCTGTCCGCTGCGCTGAAGCGAGACCGAAGCCCCCTGCATCGCCATGGGTAAGACGGACACTAAGCAAACTAAACTCTCTTTTTGAGCAGCGGAAAACCCCCCGTGGGACGCTTCCACCGGATGATGAGCAGTCTGAAGGGGCACCCGTCAGATCCCAACATACGAGAAATGTTCTTGGACCTGAAGCAGTCACTCTCGACTATTGACCTCAAAATCGACTCCATGTCGGATCGGCTAGATCGGCTCCGGGACAAAGTCTCGAACCATGAAGAGCGTCTTACGGAAGTCGAACAGCGCACGTCTGCGCTGGAGGACGAGGGCACCACTACTCGCGAAAAGCTGCTACAAATGGAAAAGGTGCTGGAGGTGAACCGCAGTAAAAACTAAGATTTAGAAGTGAGATCGCGCCGAAACAATCTGCGCATAACAGGGGTGCCGGAGTCCACGGCCATGACAAGAGTCGAGGATTACATTGAGGAAATGCTCAGGGCGATGTTTGGGGACTCCCTCTCCAAGGTCTGCATAGCGGAGCGCGCGCACAGGTCCCTGGGCCCGAGGCCAACACCGGGAGCCCCGGCAAGGCCAATAATAGCGCGCCTATTGAATTATAGGGACCGTGACACTGTGCTGCGCAGAGCCCGTGATCTTCAGGACACAAGGTACCAAGGTAATGCAATATCCCGGACGTGGCTACGTCGAGCCGCGGAATGGCCGCCTGTTGAAGGCAGGCTCAACCATCCGCACATCTCACCGCTTAAAAACCAAGTCAACCCGCGATGAAGCAGTCCCGCGTCAACCGAGCAAACTTTGCTGGCTTAATACCGTGAAGGAGCCGTGCAACATGACCCGACTGGCCGCAGCCAATACTGGAAGAAACATGGCTGCCGTGCAACGCCGTACAGTGAGGGGATCCGGCGAGCTCCTGTGACCCCGGGTGCTCCCAGCGCTCTGGGTCGTGGCTGAGGTGGAGACGTACCTGGCACTTCGCTCCTGAATCGGCGATACGCACCTTCAAAGACTTCGTGTGTTTGCCGTAACGAACGCGAGCCTCCTGAAGTTAGGACGAGGAGGCGGGTGTGGCTCCGGACCGCGCTTTGGGCCTGGCAGTGAAGAGCTGGTCAGTCCGCTGGTCGTCTGAGAGCGTCAGACCTCCAGGCTGGTTGGTTGTAGAGCAGGCGCTGACCAGTTTGGGGAGAGGTGAGACACAGTGGCGGAGTGAGGTGAGTGCGGGCCGGGGGTAGGGGCGGCGCAGGCCTAGGCACGCTCCGGCCGCTAAGCTTTGTGCCCTCTCTGTTTTCTCACCCGCTAGGGCCGAGTTGCGGTGGGGGGTGCGGTCGGGCCCGCGCCGCGGTGAATCCCGTAGGCGCCCTCTCATGGAGAGGCCCAGGTGCTGGTTGGGGGAGCGAGTTGAGTGGGCCCTGTGCTGCCTGGTCTGGCCCCTACGTCTGTCCATGAGGCGCGGGGCCTGGCTGGGGGTTCGGGGAGTGACTCGCTCGGTGCCCGCTTTGGTGGTCCTGGGCTAGGCGTCGGCCCCCACACATAGACCCGTGAACCAGTGGGCTCTCCCCCCCCTACGCCATCGGAGAGGGGCCCACTCTGCCGAGCACACGTTGGAGGCCTGCATTGAAACTACGGTGTCGAAGTGTGGCGGAGCGATAGCTGAGGCCTGCATTGAAGGACACCAGTAACTTGTCGAGAGCGGTGCTGACCCTACGCTGTAGTAGCTTTAAGGAACCGACCAAGGGACCGCAGCTGACACTTACTTCGGGCATGCTTTGGTGTGCCACCAGTTATTGTGCACTGCCCGCGTGCTTGCTGACTTTACCCCATGCTGGGCTGATGGGGGAATACGTGGGCACACCACACACCTGGGGCCCACTTTGAACTAGGAGATCTGCGAGCTAGTACATAGAGACTGCGTCCTGAGCCTCATTAAAGGGGTAATCACATATTGCAGGAGTGTCATAACACCACATCGGCCCTACTGCCTCTGCGCTTTTTAACACTACTCAATAGGTGCACGGCAGCCCTTACCATGGGGAAGACAGACCCTAAGCAGGCAAAGCTCCCCTTTGAAAACAAACACATCACTAGAACAAACGATGCAAGTCAGGAGTTGGACGCTGCTCAAGGCTCCAAAGAACGTGAGGAACAGCAAGAGGAAGATATTCACTCGATCCTGCTGGATGTGCGCTCCAGTATTAAAACAGTGGACAATAAGATAGACGCTCTTGCTTCAAGCGTGGACACAGTCAAGAGGCGTGTCGACGCTCATGATGTTCGATTAGACACCTTAGAGAACAGGTTGTCAGATACCCAAGACTCTCATACTGAATCAAGAGCGCAAATCCTCAATATGGAAAAGGTATTGGCTGTAATAAAAGCGAAAAATGAAGACTTGGAAGCGTGCTCTAGGCGCAACAATCTGCGGATTATTGGGCTGCCGGAATCGACTGCTATCCCGAAAATGGAACCCTATATCGAGGACCTGTTACATGATCTGTTTGGGCCAGCTCTCTCGCAGGTCATGATCGTCGAGAGGGCACATCGCTCGCTGGGCCCTCGACCCCCGCCAGGTGCAGCGCCACGTCCGATAATCGCACGCCTCTTCAATTATAGAGACAGAGACGCCATTCTAAGAGCGGCTAGGGATAAGAGTCCTGTGACTCACCAAGGCAGCACTCTTTCCTTCTTTCCTGACTACACACCCGCTGTCCAGGCGGCGCGGAGAGAGTTCACGCCAGCGAAACGTATCCTGCAAAATGCTTCCATTCCATATGCGATGTTGTATACTGCTAAGCTTAAAATCACGTATGATGGAAAGGCAGTTTTTCACAGACGCTAAATCAGCCCTCAAGTATGCTAAACACATTAGTGCAAGGAAATCGCCCTCACTTGCTTCACAACAGGCCAACTCGGTGCAAAATCTAAGTGATAATGACTAATCCACTAGTCACACGGATCCCACTTTGTTACACAAGTCTGTTTATGCTCGTGTTAATCACTATGAGCTATTAGCTGCCTCCTTCGCTGGATGGCTAGCACTGTGGCTCTTGACTATAATAAGTTGTTCTTTTGTTTCCACTTGACAGATTTCGCAACATATATATTAGCCTGCCCACCCTGCCTTTTGGTGGGTTATCGCTGGCGTCCCTGGCCCCACTGGGAGTTCTCCCATGTGTTTTGGTTTTGCTCAAAGGGTACTTTGGGGAGGGGGGTGGGAGGGTATACATACGTCACAGCCTAATTGGGAGGTTGCTGTGGGTGGGGGTGGGTACGGGGGGCACAGTATATTCAGGCGCAAGGTCCTTAGCTTCACAGTATATGCTTGACGGGCTAATTATCATGGTTTTTTCTAAATATCACTTTCTTTTGTCACTCACACTTAATGTTGCGCACTGCATTATTGTTTGTTTTTTAATGTATGATGTTCTATTGTGAGCCCATGTTTATGCACATTCACTACATGTTTCACTTATTAAGAAATGACAGACTAAATTTCTTACCTGGAATGTCCGCGGGCTTAACGATTTTAAAAAAGCTATATTGGTACATACTTACTTGAGTAGACACCGCGTAGACGTATGCTTTCTACAGGAAACTCATTTGAAATATGACTCTGACTCTAAATTAAAGAATAGATATTGGGGGGAAATACACTTGGCCCCATACTCCAATTATGCCAGAGGTGTTTCGATCTTGATCAGACGGGGCCTGGTTACTTTGGTGGCAATCTATGGCCCCAATGTAGACGATCCACAGTTCTTTCTTACGGTATGGGCAAAAATTGCGGCATTGGGTGGTGACACGATCATATGGGGCGGGGATTTCAACGTCACTCTTAACAATGACAGAGACAGAGTGGGTGCAGCCTGTAATCCACACTTTAGGGCAGCACTGCAACTAAACACTATCATTCTTGAACAAGATCTTACTGACATTTGGCGTAGCAGGAATCAAAACACAAAGGAGGGTACGTGTATCACCTCGCATCATAATGCATGGTCCAGGATCGACTACTGGCTAGTCACCTGTGATATTGCGTCAGGGACCACAGACACGCTGCACCTCGCACGCACGCTCTCGGACCACGCCCCGGTGGTTCTGTGCTGGAAGATACCACAAACACTGACCCGCGCATTCACTTGGCGTCTGCCGCCACACGCGCTCCTAGATGATGCATTTAGAGAAGAAATTAGAACTGATATCACGCAATACTTCTCTACTAACGAAGGTTCGGTAGACTCCTCCTCGACGTTGTGGGAGGCGTTTAAGGTAGTGATCCGAGGTGCTTGCATCTCCAAACAATCAGGGGTGCTACACTCTATACGATAGTTAAACTTGAACAGGAAATTCAATCAGCGGAACGACTATTCTTTCAGTCCGGGGAGCCTAGACATTTAGCCTCAGTGAGGGGGAAAATCTCTGAATTTGAGGAAGAAGCCGAGAGAGAGACCCGTTTTTTAGGGAGGAACTTCAGAACACGCAGCTATGGGGAGGGTGATAGACCTGGATAAACCCTTGCTAATGCACTTCGACAGCGCACCTCTCCAGCCTTTATAGCCAAGTTATTAGATGAAGACGCTTCTCCGATCAGAGGCCAAGAGGTTACACACGTACATCTTACTAAATACTATACCACACTTTATACCGCAACTCCGAGCGCACCCCACCCTGACCTAGATGAATACTTAGAATCAATTGAACTGCTTTGGCTCAGCGACGCCCATAGAGCTTACTTGGACGAGCCATTTTCAATAGAAGATATTACACAAGTCATTAAAAGTTTACCTGGGGAAAAGGCGCTGGGTCTAGATGGTCTGACCACCACATTCTATAAAACATATGTGGAGGAACTGGCGCCTCGGCTGCTGGATGTGTATCAAGAGTCATTGGAGATAGGGATCCTTCCATAGACCATGCGTGAGGCTGCAATCATCACTCTTTTAAAACCAGACAAAGCACCTAATCTGTGTGATTCTTATAGGCCCCTGTCGTTAATCAATGTGGATGCAAAAATCCTAGCCAAGCTAATAGATTTCAACCGCTATTACCACTCATTGTCAGGCCAGACCAGTCGGGGTTTATTCCGGGTAGATCGACGGCCCACAATTTGCGCACCTTTTTCACTACGGTGCACCAAATAGACCCCCAACTGCCTGTTGTTGCGGTGTTTCTTGATGCAACTAAGGCGTTTGACTCCTTGGAGTGGCCGTTTTTATTCACTGTCCTACCTAGACTGGGATTTAGCCCCAATTTCATCAAATTAATCGGTCTGCTCTACACTAGACCCGCAGTCCGACTTAGGGCAAATAACCTCATATCGCACCCATTCATTATAACCCGCGGAACAAGACAAGGGTGCCCGCTCTCGCCACTGCTATTTGCAGTGGCAATGGAGCCCTTAGCGGCCAGGATTCGTCAGCATCACAATACTCGGGGCTTAGGTTTCACAGACAGGAGTCTTATAATATCGATGTACGCAGACGATATAACTTTATATATCCGCAAGCCCGAGGATAACCTTAATCCCGTCTTGAGGGAGGTTCTTCGATTTGGGGGAATGTCTGGCATGCAGATCAACTGGTCAAAATCCTCTATCCTACCCTTGACTGCAGCCCACATGGAGACCGACTTGGAATTTCCGCTTAAATGGGCTGATGGTACTATACCTCGGGTGTGGCTGAGCAGAAACCTGCAGGAAATATGGCAAATGAACTTCGGTAGATTGCTAGATTGGCTGGATCGTAAGTCGAAATTTTGGACTGCCCTACCTCTGTCACTGGCTGGTAGAATAGCCATCACTAAAATGATAGTTCTCCCTAAATGTTTATACCTTTTCGTAAATATACCCATACCTTTAACTAAAGCCTTTTTTAAATCCCTACGATCTGCTGTAATAGCCTTGGTGTGGGCTGGTAGACAGCCCCGCGTGAGCTGGGAGCTGTTAACGCGCCCGTTATCCCTGGGTGGAATGGGAGCACCAGACGTAGAACTATATGGGCTTTGTGCGCAGGCCCAATTTCTCCATTTTTGGATATATCCTATTCCATTTCAACCGCACGTGGCCATCGAAAAAGACGTCGCTGATCCCATTCCTCTACACGCCGCCATCTATAAACCATTTCGTAGATCTGTAACCGAAATAAACACCGTGGAGACTCTGCGCTGGGCTTGGGAAGGCTTACGGAAGCGTGTTGGAAGTCCATTGCTTTATGCGCCCTCAACCTCGATCGCACACCACCCACACTTTCCCTTTCTTAATGACAGAGGTTCCTTAGAACGGGCACGATCTATGGGCATTTCTACATTGGGAGACCTATACCCGCAGGATACCTTTTAAGAGCAGCCACAGTCACGGGAAGATACCCAGATACCAGTCCTGACTGTTTTTGTACTTCTAGCTCCGTGCCGCCTGCAAGAAAATACACTAAACCTTCCCAGCTCCCCCAGCTATAATGAAGCCGCTAGAACACTTACTAGCTACACCGTCACCTCGTAGACTAATCACTAGATTATATAATCACACGCAAACAAACACCCGATGGGATGCCCCTAGGGCTCTTATACACTGGAGTGCCGATTTGGAAGATTTACCTAGAGATGAGCAATGGTCATTCAGCTGCTCACAGCTGAGATACTTATCCCCGAACTATAAACTCAGACTCATTCACTTCAAATTCCTACATAGGATGTATCGCACTCCAATGCAACTACACAAACTGGAGATACGTTCTGATTCGCGCTGCTGGAAGTGTAAACGTGAAGCAGCAACTTTTCTGCATGTGGCATCGAGTTGTCCTCCCATAGTTGACTACTGGAAAGAGGACTATACAAACTGTCACAGGAGTGTTGCTGGAGTGTACTCCCATAGGGGCACTGCTGGGATATGTGGGTGAACTTCCGCCCGAGAAGCGCCGTCTGGTGGCCATGATGCTGCTACTTGCAAAGCGTAGGCTGGCCATCCAATGGGGTGCCCCTAGGGCTCCCCGAGTTGCTGACTGGGTAAAAGATATTGCTTATTGTCAGGAGCAGCTTGCGGCATTCTGGGACCTCATGCCCACAGCATCCCGCCCGAGAGATGTATGGGAGCCTTTCACCACCTGGCTAAGAAGCCGGGATGCTGATCGCCCTGATGGTTCTAGCCCAGCACCAATACCCTCCCCGCCAAGTTCGACCCAATAATTGCCTCCACACTAGCCATTATCTGAGACTGTCCTCCGCACATATGCGTCCGCCCAATTTGACAAATGAGAGCCGGTTCGTCATAGATATCCTCCCACTTCCCATTTCCGAAGTCTGAATTGATGTGTCTGGTTGGCCCAAGTCGGCGCTTCTTTGTCTTAATTTATACAACTATGGGTATCAAGCTATTATTGGTTATGACTGTTCCATCATATTGTTTGATTTTATCTCCTTTTCTCTCTGTAAAAGTACAGGACGCAATGGAGCACTATACCAGTTTGATATGTGATATTGTTCTTCATGATTATTACTCTGCTGCAAGCTGTAACAATACTGTGAAGTGTTGATATACATGTGTGATTATGTTATATTAATGCCTGAACAAAACTGAATGAACAAAACTTAATAAACAAAATTTAAGTTAAAGGTAATGCAATATCCCTTTTCCCCGATTTTACTTTTAACGGTGCAGGCCGCACGGAGGGAGTTTGTGCCCGTGAAAAGACTACTGCAGCAGTAGGACATCAAGTATTCGCTTCTCTACCCAGCGAAGCTTCGCATCTTCCATCAGGGCAAGACTGTGTTCTTTACAGATCCTAAGGCGGCCACCAAGTTTGCCCGCTCCCTTAGACAACCCGCATCAACCGCAGGGGCACATGGAGAGTGCCCACAGGGAGATTCCCTGGACAAGAACGACAGGCGTTGTATGTCTGGGAATAAGCCGGTGAGGCAGTGTCGCGCCTGGCTGCAAAAGACTGGTCCCTGCAGAACTTTCTTTTTTCTTACTTTGGCCGAGAGGACTGTATGCCTCGGGGGTGAGGGCCTGCCCGATCTGCCCCTGGATGGAGGGGGTTATTCTCTTACCCACTCCTAGTTATACCTGGTCCAGCCACCCGGCATATAGCTGCTGGGTTTTCCCGAGCACCTAGTGCCCCCTGCAGGGATGAATCCCACGAACGTTTCTATTGTTGGCCGCTGTAGGCCTCCTTTGTTTAACGGGTTCAACTGTCAGCCATGTTTGGGGGCTGTAGTGGGAGGTGGGTGGGTTTGTTGGGTGGGATGCACACTTGGTGTGCTGTTTGATCTCCTTTGCTCTTTCCCCTCTATTCCCCTATCTTTCCTCTCTTTGACCCTGCCTCACTGTCCAATAGGTGCGCAGAGCAGCCCAGCACAGGAAGATCTTGATGTGCCCGGGGATGGGTGAGACTACTACGGACTTGGATGTGCTCAAGGCAGTGACATGGAATGTGCGAGGATTGAATGACTACCGAAAGGTGAGACTGGTAGCTGCCTATCTCAAGCGACATGGGGCGGACATATGTTTCCTACAGGAATTGCACCTCACTAGACAGGACTGCGCGCGACTCAGAGCGGGGTGGATGGGAGAGAAATTTGTGTCAGGCTACTCTAATTATGCTTGGGCCACGGCTATAATCCTCAGAAAGGGACTTACCTGGAAAACGCGCACTGCGCTCTATGATCCGCAGGGGAGGTACGCGATTGTCGCCGGGGTCCTGAGGAAGCAACCGGTTAGACTAGTGTCGGTTTATGGGCCAAATGTGGACGATCCGCAATTCTTCAGCGAGGTCTGTAGACTGACGGAGTCGCTCGGAACCGGGACTGTCTTGTGGGGGGGGGGGGGGGATTTCAATGTGGTGTTGGACGCGGACATGGATAGATCTGGCGATTCGCGCCGACATCATCCAAGGGCGGCGGAACAGCTCCGCACAATTATGGAAGACCACGATCTGATGGATGTGTGGCGGCGCCGGCATCCAACGCAGCGCGAGGGCACATGTGTCTCTACGGCGGGCCCCTCGTGGTCCCGAATCGATTACTGGCTTACGTCGCGAGACATGGACGCATGGATACTCACGGTTGCCCATTTGGCCCGATCCCTCTCTGATCATGGCCCCGTGCTGCTTTGCGCTGCCGGACGCGACGCGTGCACCTTTTTGCTGAAGACTGCCCGCTGGGGCGCTTCGGGATCAGGTAATCCAGGAATCGATCCGAACCGATATCATAGAATACTTTGAGATTAATAGCGGGACTGTGGACTCACCCTCAGTGCTATGGGAGGCCTTTAAGGCCGTAATCCGGGGAAAATGTATTGCCAAACAGGCAGGCGTACTGCGCTCGCTCCGAGGGGATCTCCGGCGTCTGGAAGGGGAAATTCGGAAACTTGAGCTAGAGTACTTGGACTGTAATAGCCCAGAAATCCTGGGTAGCATTAAAGGGAAGATTGCAGAATTCGAAGAGGCAGCACAACGGTAAACACACTTTCATTAAGGAGGCTCGAGCGCGGCAGTATGGAGAGGGGGATCATGCTGGGAAAACACTGGAGGGTTTATTAAAGAAGCCTTGGGCTAGCGAGTATATTGGAGAATTGCGTAGGGACAATGTGGAGATAGTTGTGGGCCAGGAGGCGGTGCAGACAGAGATGCTTGCATTCTATACCTCCCTGTACTCGGCGCAACAGACAGCAGAGCACCCGGACCTGCTTTCCCTCTTTGACTCGATCGAGCCTGGCTTAGCGACGGGCAACGGAGATATCTAGACGAGCCCTTTGAGGAGGAGGAGGTTATTGCGGTGATCAGGGCCATGCCTGGGGATAAGGCCCCTGGGATGGATGGGCTCACTGCCTCTTTCTATAAAGAATATGCGCCGCTTCTGGTCCCTCATCTTCTTAACATGTATGAGGAGTCCCTGGACTGCGGTACACTTCCTCCCCTCCCTGCGGGAGGCACTTATCGTGACCATTTTAAAACCTGACAAGGACCCACTGCTGTGCGACTCCTACCGGCCGCTCTCAATGATAAACCTGGACAATAAGATACTGGCCAAGCTACCGGCGTCGCGCCTACTCCCTCTGCTGCCGGCGGTGCTGCGGCCCGATCAGTGCGGTTGTGTGTCTGGGCGTAGCACGTCTCACAATTTGCGCACTTTTTTCACGACCATGCAGGAAGTTGACAGTTCCCTCCCTGCTGTGGCGTTTTATTTAGATGCGACCAAGGCTTTCGATACCCTGGAGTGGCCTTATCTGTTCGCTCTTCTCTCTCGCATTGGCATCAGTCCCCTATTTCTCAAAAAAATAGCTCTATTATACTCTGCTCCTACGGCGAGACTGAGGGTCAACTGTCAGTTTTCTCCCGCAATGCCGGTGCCCGGGGCACGCGACAGGGGCGCCCTCTTTCCCCCTCCTGTTCGCTATAGCAACGGAGCCACTGGCGGCTCGGCTCCGCAAGCATCATGCCAGGCGTGGGTTGGACTTCACTCCCACAGTGATTCTAGTTTCAATGAACGCCGATGACGTGACCCTGTACATCCAACATCCAGCTGAAAACCTGGACCCACTCATCCGGGAGGTAATCCGGTTTGGGGGAGTGTCGGGTGTCTCCATTAACTGGGGAAAGTCCATCATCTTTCCGCTTACCACAGCCACTGAACAGTTCCAATCGGAATTCCCGCTTCAGTGGGCGAGTTCCCCGGTAAAGTACTTGGGGATCTGGCTCAGCCGGAACCTAGACGACATTTGGAGCCACAACTATGGTAGGCTCATGGAGTGGCTGGAGAGCAGACTCAGCAGGTGGAGATTACTTCCCCTATCCCTTGCGGGTCGCCTGGCCATTGCCAAGATGGTTTACGTCTTTAATTAATTTGCCACTTCCTCTCACAGTGGCGTTTCGGCAACGACTACGCTCGAATCTGATAGCATTGGCGTGGGCGGGTCGACAGCCCAGAGTGGCATGGGAGATCCTGACGCTGCTGCTTGGCCAGGGTGGGATGGCAGCTCCGGACATGGAGCTGTATTACAACTGCGCCCAGGCGCAGTTGCCTATCACTGGGTGTTCCTGACCCTCTTCATGGCGCACACTGCCCCTGAAAGTGACAGGGCGGCTCCTGTGCCCCTGCATATGGCGCTGTTCGGGCCCCAGGGGCCAAGGTCGATACGGTAGGCTGCACGGTGTGGGCATGGCGAGAGCTCAGACGCCAAGCGCGATTGGAGAATACATTCGCCCCCTCGATCCCACTCATTAACCACCCGGAGCTGCCGTTCACTGCTGAGGCGGGGGTGGGTCGGCGACTGCGAGGGCTTCAGCTGAATACGAGGGGGCAGGCGTTCCGAAATGGCGTGTTTGTCACTATCGACGAGGCATTAGGTGAGGAGCATACAGGGATGCTGGACAGATTCACTTACTACCAATTACGAGCAGCGCTGCGCGCACTATATGAATCCTTCCCTGTGGCACCGCCAACATTCCAGGTGCTAGAGGACTTCCTGAAGAACCCCTCGCCACGAAAGCTCATCACCTGACTCTATACGGGCATGCAGCGCACCTCCCCGGTGTGTACTCCCCCTGCGCATCGAGAGTGGGAGAAGATTCTGGGGGGCCCGCTTGAGGATGGCACATGGGCTTATTGCTGCACACAGCTGAAAGAAATGTCGCCCAACTATAGATTACGGCGGATTCATTTTAAATTTATTCATAGGTTGTACAGGACTCCTGTATGGTTGCATAGTGCTGGTCTGAGTGAGGATGCGAAGGGTGTGCGTTGCCGGGCCCCGGAGGCCTCCTTCATTCACCTGGCATGGGAGTGCCCCGCGGTGGCAAGGTACTGAGAACGTGTCTTTGAGGTGCTGGCCCCGTTGACAAATGCTGTAACTGAACGCTCCCCCCTGGTGGCCCTGCTAGGGTATGTGCGTAGTGTAGCTGCCGAGCGCAGGAAACTAGTGGCCATGTTCTTGCTCTTGGCCAAAAGACGGGTGGCTATGTGCTGGGGCCGCAGGCGCAGTCCGAAGGCAGCAGAGTGGCTCAAGGATGCAGCATTCTGCCATAATCAGCTGTCTGATTATTGGGAACTGATGCCCGCACAGTCTCAACCCAAGGACATTTGGGCACCACTGCCAAGTTACCTAGACTTCCTGTCCCCTGGCGCCGGAGAACACGCAATGGCGGTGGCCCAATGCCGAGCGTTGGCTAGGCGTCACCGGCGTGGCTTGTGGGCAACCTGGCCATAGCTAGAACACTTGGTCTTCAATTGGATACGTGAGGAACCCCCCCCCCTCCCTCCTCTGTCCTGTTAATTCCTATTCCTTCTGTTCTTCCTTTTCTATCTTTTTTCTGCTTGATTTGGATGGCGCGGGACCCCGACTTATTTCTCGGAGTGGCCGATACTCTGGAATACCGAAAAGGAATCTAAGGACATGGATAATTTGCGCCGACGGAATCCTTGCTCTGTGTAGCATCATTGTACGAGATTCTTTTGTTAATGGTAAGCTGGCCAGTAAGTTTGTACGGAGCAACAATGTGGCTCTATTCTGTATTTCTGTGATTGTTTACTCTCCTAAAATACAATAAAAAGAACTCTTAAATAAAAAATAAAAATAAAAAAAAAACATACTCACTGAAGAGCCCACAATGCACTTTCTCTCTCCCTCCAACAGACAACAGTAAGGGCAAATTATCCAATATCCATTTTCACACCAACATAACATTTTCACTGTGAAAACACAACTGAATAAACAGGCATTCTTAAGACACACCAGTATCAAAAAGAACTCCACACATCCAGCACCAGTCTAGGAACCAGCAATTAGAACATGTGCCCACTGTACCAAACACTGGGATCCAATAGTACTCCTGCATATAATGTTCTTAGACCATATAAATGTGCATTTACATTCACTTTCCACTTCAAATGGAAGTACCACTATTTAGCAAATGAACACATACCATAAACATAGTGAATAAACACACCTAAGGCCAATGGTGGTGCAGTTCCAAACATAACCGAAACCAAAATGCTTACGAACTTCAGATTGACATTCAATTTTCAGGAAAACAAGCTGGCGGCAATACTTAGTTGTTGTCGCAGTATCACCAACTGCTAACTCAGAGCAAGGTTTGAAACAGAAGAATATCTCAGTCAATGCAGCATCACAAAGTATTTTGACTCCTGAATATGTCTATTAAAATACAAATGTAAATGTAGATTTACATCTAAACATGCACACAAGGTGGCCAAGATGGCGGCGAGGTAGGACGCTTCTTGCTGTCTCTCCCGCCCGCCGCCGATTTCTAGCACTATCCCTGGGCGCTCTGGGGCCCCGGCTCCGCCGTCATCTCCAGTTTTCGCCGCCGCACCGGCTCAGGGACAAGTGGAGACCGGAGACAGCGGTCAGCAGTGCAGAGATTGTTGGTGACGGACAGAGGGCCACGGAGACGCGGCGCAAACTCACTGGCGGCTGCCATGGCTTGGGAGACAGCGGCGGGTGCCACCTGAGTGCCCCGACGGTGAAGCGGAGGAGCAGGGACCTCCGAGCTCCAGTGATTGAGGCGTGAGGGTGCGCCGGGAGAGCATCCTCGAGAGACCAAAGAGGGCCGATATCTGGCTTGGGAGGCGCTGACCGCGGAGTAGGCCGCAGGAAATGCCCCTACAGCAGGAACTGAGGAAGGTCTCCTGACGGCGGCCCCCGAGGTGAGCTGCGACGCGCACAGAGACTCGCTCCATGGCCAGTGGTGCCGAAGCTGCGGTGGAGGCAGCGGGGGTCCCCGTGGGGGCAGAAAACCCAAGAGGCCCGGCACGCAGCAGACTCAGGAGGAGGGTCCTGGACAATAGGCGGGCTATCATTGAGAGGACCGCAAGGGTGCACACGGGCACCGGAGGGGCAGTGCGTCTAGCGGTGGCCACTGGAGCACTGTGAGAGCGCAGGCAACCGCTTTGGAGACGAGCATCGCGCCGCCAGAAGCGGAGACTGGCCAGGGACCCAGGCGGTGCGCGAGTACGAGCCATCGTGGGGCCTGAGTGAGGGCGGGCCCTGTGACACTGGGGTCGAGCGCTGTGAGGCGTGTTGGAGGGAGAGTGGATAGCGCCATGCCTCGGACCCACTGAAGAAAAGGAGGTGAATCGGTGGCAGCATTGGGGGCAAAGGACATTAGCTTGTGGGCTAATACCGGAGGTCGCAGAGGCCCCCCGAGGCAGACACCTGGGCAGTAATAAGAAGAGCAGGGTCGGTCCCGAGCAGGAGGCAGCAATAGGAGCCTTGGGCCTTGAGTGTGATCAGCGTCAGTGGAAATACGTGGCACACGCCCTAGAGTGAGGGGTGTTAGCAGGCACTTTGCTGCGGAAGATATTACAGCCCCATTGCTTACTCTTGGTGCCTTAGAGAGGGGGCGCGAGGCTGAGACACGGCAGCGCACCCTGGCATATGGGCCTGGACTGCTCGGAATCTGCGCAACGCCATAACCGCCGCAGAGCTAGCGGACTGCTGCCTCGTCTGGAGTGGGAATAGCGTAGAGTGATGGCTGCTGGAAGAGGGAAGAAGGACCGCTCCCTCAATGATGTGCTATTGAAGCCCAGTGGTGGCGTGATGACGGAGCAATTGGCCACGGATGATGCACGACAGGGCCCAACGAGCACGGCGGCGGATGAGCCGCTCACACGGGCGTTCATGGAGTCACTCTTCTCGTCGCTTAAGGAGGACCTCCAGACGGTCAAGAGAGACCTTACGGCCGAAATAAGGGAGATTAGGAGGGACACAGATGCTCTCAGTGATAGAGTGGCGGAACTGGAGGATAAAGGCGACTCGCGAGAGGAGGAGACTGAGGCCCTGAGGCAAGAGATCATCCGCCTCCAAGAACATCATGTGGACCTGCAAGCACACCTGCAGGACCTCGAAAACCGATCCCGCAGGAACAATATCCGCATACGGGGAGTGGCGTCGAAGACAGAGGGTTCCGATCTCGCCGGTTTTGTGAAAGATCTCTTTAACCACATACTAGGCAAACCGCGGGACACAGAGCTCAAGATGGACAGAGTACACAGGGTAGGTGCACCCCGCTCACACAAGGCCCCACCGGCAGACATCTTGGTCTGCATACATGACTTTCAAACCAAGGAGGAAATACTACGTAAGGCGCGGGCGATGCGCCCTATCACGTTCCAAGATCAGAGTCCTACTCTATTTCAAGACTTATCTGCCCTAACTTTGCAAAAACACAGAGACTTCCGCCCAGTGACCACTCATCTGCGGAGCCAGAATGTTGCTTACTCTTGGGGTCACCCCTTTCGCATCATCTTCTGGTGGGAGGGAAGGCTCCGGCAGTTGCGCTCACTGAAGGAAACCTGTCAGCTGCTGGGTCTGGATCCTCCGGGAGAACATGGGGATGGAGATCGAGGCTCCCCAGCACGAGAGGAGCATCGGCCCTGCTGGCGGAGGCAGGGCAGGCGTCGCAACGTGAGCCGACTGGACTCAGCCGAGATTGCGAAAGGACAGCAAGCAGAACTAGAAACTATACCGTCGGCATTGGCGAGGGCTGAGGGCAGCTGAGCGCCTGTGGAGGACTCTAAAGGCATCGAGTATGGTAGGCGGTGGGGGGGGCAGGAATTTGGCCACAATATGGACCCTATGTCTTCTCCTTAATGGCCCGAGAGGTCATTGGACTGCCGGCAGACTTCACGCCGGGTAAACTTGTTTCTGTTCTCAAGGGGACTTTGTTCTTATGTTTCGTATTCTTGTTGTTCTTATGCTTAGGGGATAATGTTTGGGACCTCCGTTCACCCTGGCACACTCCCACTCACCTTACTGAACACACACTTGGGGCTCTGAAAGAATCAACCGGGGCACGCTGGAGGCTGGAAGACAGGGGAAAGTGCGGCAGAGGGCCAGGATACACCTCCACTTATGCAGTCCTCTAGTCTTAAAATCCTCTCCCTGAATGTGAGGGGTCTTAATAACCCGATTAAACGCCGGGCTGTGCTTTCCTACTTGGAACGGACGCAAGCAGATATTTGCCTGTTGCAAGAAACCCATCTCTTGGCCAGGGACGGTCATAGACTTAAAACGAGAACATTCCCTACTCAGATGTTTTCTTCTAGTCCAACTAAAACTGCAGGGGTGGATATTTTAGTGTCCCGCGCCTTTAAGGGGAGAGTGGTCCAGAAAGAAGCGGAGATTAGGGGTAGACTGCTTACGTATAGCTCTGCAATTGGAGGTCAGGGATTCATAATAGGCACAATTTATGCCCCGAATTAAGGACAAGAGGGCTTCCTGCACGACGCGCTCACGGAGATCTTAGCTACAGACGAACGACGCATTCTAATAGGCGGAGACCTCAACTTAGTTTTTGACAATATGATGGATAGATCTGCACAACGACATGGGCAAGTGGGCGCGTTCTCCAGGGAAGGGCTTTCCCGGCTGCAGAACCTAAGCCTGATTGATCTCTGGGGGGCATCTCACCCACATGCAAGGGAATACTCTTACTACTCCAACGCACATAAAACTTATGCCAGATTAGACTACCTGCTAGGCACCAGGGACATACACACCTCGGCGACAAACACTGAAATACTCACGGCTTCCCTCTCGGACCATTCAGCGGTGGTTATAGGCATTTTGCTCCCGCCCCAGACGATGCCCCGCAGACAGTGGAGACTTAGAGATACGTTACTACAGCGTCCGGAGATTGTAGAGCAAATAAAAAGCACTATAGAGGACTACCTATCCCACAATGATATACCGGAGACTGCTATAGCTACACTATGGGGGGCCTTTAAATCAGTGGAACGTGGCGCTTTCATAGCAATCTCGGCTGCGGACAATAGGCTACGGAAGGAAAAAAGGGACAGTCTGTCCCTACAGGTCAGGGAGCTGGAAAGTATACACAAACGGACGGGGGCGCCCAAGGTATGGGGACAATTGTCGGAAGCTCGCGGCACTAGATTTGGACAAATCGGAATACACCGCCCTCCGGCTGCGACACGCCTTTTACGTGGGGGAGGGGGGGGTAAATGTGGGCGACTACTGGCAAATAGACTCAGAGAGAACCGGCAACAGCAGAGTGTTCACACGATTGTGGACTGCAAGGGAGAACAGGTGTCAGACGACACTATGATAGCTGAGACATTCAGAGAGTTCTATGAATGGCTGTACTCGAGACAAATGCTAAATGACATGGACTGCACTAATTATCTCCTAGACGTACAGACGCCCAGACTATCACCGGATCAGGCAACGCTCCTTGACGAAGAGATCCGAATTGAAGAGGTGATTTCGGCCATTTCTCGATTGAAGTCGGCCAAACCGCCTGGCGCAGATGGCTTCACCGCCGCTTTCTACAAAGCCTTCTGTCCAGAAATCGCCCCCATCTTGACTAGGCTTTTCAACTCCTTCGCGACCCCGGGTGCTATCCCTACTTCTATGATCGAGGCCATAATAACGGTGATCCCCAAGCCAGGGAAAGATAAAACACGTTGCAGCGCCTACCGGCCCATTTCCTTGCTCAACATAGATTTAAAACTGTACCCATGCATACTAGCAAAGAGGCTGGGTCAGTACATGCCGGCTCTGATCGACCCAGACCAGGCGGGCTTTATCCCCCAGAGACAGACGAGCGACAACACCAGGAGGGTACTACACATAGTGGACAAGGCATCTAGATTCCCAGGCAGCTACATGATGATGGCAATAGACGCCGAAAAGGCGTTTGACAGGGTGCACTGGCCCTACCTGGAGCGGGTGTTGTCGCATTTTGGGCTCGGGGAACGATTCCGCACCCAGGTCTTAAATTGTTATCGCTTTCCCACTGCGACAGTGCTAGTCAACGGCCACAGATCGGCCCCGCTCCGGATAGCCCAGGGCACAAGGCAGGGGTGTCCCCTGTCGCCCCTGCTATTTGCACTATATATGGAGCCTCTGGCACACAGAGTAAGAACGCACCCACAGATTCTGGGAGTTCCTTTTGGGGGGGATGAACATATAATAAGCCTCTACGCAGATGATGTCTTAGTGACCCTCAAGGAACCGGACACATCTCTGAGGGCATTTCTGCAGGAACTAGAGGAGTTTGGCAAAGCTTCGGGGTTCAAAGTAAATGTGGAAAAATCGGTAGCCCTTAATCTCTCTCTTCCCCCGCAAACGGTGGAACGACTTAAAAGGCAACACCCATTCCAATGGTCTCAAGACGCTAGCCCTTATCTAGGAATCCAAATAGCCGCCTCTACACACACTACTGCTCTCACTAATTACACCAAACTTCTCCAGCAAGTACGTGCTGACATACTCCGGTGGAAGCCCCACCCTATCTCCTGGTTGGGAAGAATAGCTGACATCAAAATGACAATCCTCCCTAAAATACTCTATTTGTTTCAAGCACTCCCGTTGCGTCCACCCCCGGGCATGATTCCCAAACTACAATCGGAGATCATACAATATATATGGCAGGGTCGTACACCCAGGATGAACAGGAGCCTTAGTATCCTGCCCCTGTCTGAGGGTGGGCTGGGAATCCCTGATCTACAGCTGTACTACCAAGCGGCTCAGGTGAGACACTTAGTGGAATGGAACCGAACAGAATCGGGGAAACATTGGCTGTTTCAAGACAGAGCAGTGGCAGGCACATCACTAATGAAAATTCCCTTTTTAAAGATAGCCCATAGACCACGGAGCCTATATGTCTCAGACATCACGCGGACAACAATGTCGACATGGGACCAGACTAATACTAAACACAACCTTACTACCTTCCCATCACCACTAACCCCATTGCTAGATAATCCGGACTTTGAACCAGGTATGGGGGAGACAAGCTTTATGGCATGGCGCCAATCCCAATGCCGTTCTTTAGGCCACTTTTTTGATGTCGAAGGGGTACTCTCCTTTCCGCAGACCAAGGCTGACTTTGGCATTCCAGAAGCAGAGCGCCTCCGGTACCTACAACTCAGGCACTGGATACTACAACCATATAATTGAATCGCAGCCAGTCAACACCTGTCTATGAAAAATGGCTTTTTGTCAAAATCCTCAGATAAAGGAATAGTCTCAGATTTATACAAAATGCTAAATAAGCGCAACACAGATGCACATAATGCAGGTAGGGGGAGATGGGAACGAGACTTAGGGAGACCCCTCAGCAACAAAGAGTGGGAAGGTGTGTGTTATAGAGCTCGCCACACGGCCAGTAACATAGCCTTGACAGAAACTCTCACAAAAGTAGTTACCTATTGGTACTACACTCCGGAGAGAGTTCACAAGGTGAACCCATCCACTAGCTCAGACTGCTGGAGAGGCTGCAGTGAGACGGGCACATTAGTACACCTGTTGTGGGACTGCCTTCTGATCAGCAACTATTGGGGCCAAGTTCTGGACGACATCGACAAACATCTAGAGACTCAACTACTCCGATTTCCAGCTCATATTCTATTGGGGGTGCCAGACCTGCTGACGTACCCACTGAAATCCAGGAGGGGCCGACTAATAGGGTTGGCGCTGGGAACCGCTATACAGAACATCTTGGCACTTTGGGGAACCCAGCAAACACCCACACATACAGGCTGGCTGTCCCGTTTATGGCACATTCTGGGGATGGAAAAAATAACCCTCACGCTCACTGGGAAAGGGGCTGATTTCCGGGAAGCTTGGCTCCCCTTTCTGTCCCTGCTAGCGTAGGAGTTCCGTGAGCTCACATGTCCTAGATTCTTACGCTTATTACGGTTGCCAGAGGATGCAGTACCTCATGTCCCGGAACAACATGGGGGTACAGCGTTTTAGGAGGTTCAGAGCCTACTGCGGGGTTGAACGGAGGGTGGGGGGGTTACGTTTCTTTTTTACTGTATATGCATGGCTTGCTTAACTGTACACCTAGGCTTTGCATAGCCTGTAATTGCATTTTACTGCCAGCTGGCAGCCGTCTGAGCACTGTCTACTCTTGTTACCTTCTGTTTGCTGTGGGAAATAATAATAAAAGAGATTTGAACCATAAACATGCACACAAGTGGAACAGGTGCTCCATTCATCTGTTTTTCTACATGTGGCAAACGCCTCCTGTCGTTGCTCCACTGGCAACGCAGGACAAAACCCAGAATTAACTATTGTGCCACATCCAACACATGGCTTGGGCTGAAGAAAAGCACAAACCATGGTTCTAAAACAGGATCAGCAGCTTACCCGGCAAAGCTTGAACAAGGCTACTGTCCCATCGTCCTCAGCTGTGATTGGCTGAGGTCGGAGAACTCGTGAGAGAAGGTTTGGGAAAGCAGAAAAAGCTTGGCCCAACCGATTCGGGGCCTGTGACAGTGCTAACGACTGACAAAGAGAACTTAGACAGTGATGCTATGTTATGTTAACTGGGATTTGTAGAGCGCATAATCCCCGGCAGTGATCTTACCAAGTCTCCCGGAAAAAGAATGAAGCAACAGGTGTCCATTGATTCAATTAAACCATATTTTGTACTGCTGACCAGTGCTGCCTCTGAAGTTGCTACAAACTATGCAATCGACTACAACATTGCAAAATGTGCCCCAATTGAAACCCCCTTCAAATAAAGAGCAACCAGATCCGAGAAAAGAAAAGTAAGCGTTGAATTGACTCAAAATGCAATAGCATCGCCACTAACATTTGAGTTGGGAACTTTCTGAAAACTGTAACACTGAAGAAATACAAGCATGCTTATGTAACATTTGCTTTGATCTACATATTAACCAGAGTTCTTTATGATAATTATGATCATTCTCATACACATGCTTTGTAGACAAATACTCCAACATAACTAATAATATTATAGTAAACCGCAACTATTGTGTATACGTGCTGATAGGGCTCCATTTATCATCACCTGCAGACAAAACATTCTTTGGCAAGATTGTCTACCTCCTAACACTTCTCATCTACTAACACGCAACTCACTAGAAGAGAGAGATTCCTGCTAGTTCTGCTTTTCACTAGAAATGGTGCATTTCTTTTTTGGGCTAAGGATATCTACCGGGTAGGATCACAATAATATTGGGGTGGACACCAGTTTCCACACTCCCAAGGTGCCAGAACGATATTTTCACTATCCATGCCTTTTCAGATGGACTCCAGGGCAGCTCTATCTTTATCTTGACCACAGGCCTACTCTCAATATTGCAATGGGGCTGTACTTACCCAAGGGCAAAGTTTCAGAGGAGGAACCTGAGTAGCTTGCAAGAGCAAGGAAATGCTGAGCAATAGGGAAGAGGTTAAATTCATGCAAAGCGTTCTCTAAAAAGGGGATGGAAAATTAACTGTCTATCCAGGCATCCCCATAAAGGATTACTACAATGCATAGTGGGCAGGACTTGTATTCTATTCAAAATAGGGGTGTGGGAGGAGATTATGATAGAGACTGGCCTTTAAAAAAGCTATCTAGGGCATGGACAAGATGGCAGCGAGGTAGGACGCTTTCCTTAGTCTCTCCTGCCTGCCGCCGTTCCACAACAGTGTAGCTGCTGACAAAGCACTGTAATATGGCTGGTTGCACCTGCGGAGCACGCGGGCTGGCCGAGGACCTGCAAGCCGAACACCACCGACCACAAGGGGGGGCATTTCGCCGCAGCGAGCCAACAGAGCGAGCTGGAAAGGAACCCGGCCCTTCTGGCACGCTGGTGGGAGGCCCTTCGGTAGCGTGAAGACGAGCAAAAGCTGATTACCGGGTTCGATTTCAGGCCCGAGGGCGTGGAGGGGAGGCGAGCGGAGACTAGCGGACCTTCACGTCAATGCAGCGGGACCCCCCGGAGTCTGGAAGAGGGTGTTGAAGAGGAGCACCACAGCAGCTGCCTGGGAGTCACACAAAACCCGGGGCCTCGAGCTGGGCCTGAGAGTGTATACTGGAGACTCGGTGGCCAGGCCGACATTGACAGCCAGGCCAGTCCCCATCGGAGCTGAGGTGTGGGAGCTGAGCCCTGCAGCTAAGAAGGGTCGTGGGGGCCCCTAGCTGCAGACACGAGGCGCTAAAGCCACAACGAGTCAGGACCCCAACAGAGAGAGCTCCACCTGGCCTAGAGAAGACACTGAGGGAGCCGGATTGGGCGTGGAGAGGCAGCGAGCCGGGACCAGCGGGCCTGCACATCAAAGGCAGTGGGGCCCCTCGGGAGCCCCGGAGAAGGGTGTTGGTGAGGCGCACTGCAGCGGCCGACCGGAAGGCGCAAGAAAACCCGAGGCCTTGGACTTGCCCGGTGGCGAGGACAACATTGATGGGGGTGCAGGCCAGTGCCCACCGGAGGTGAGGAGTGGGAGTTGGGCCCTGCAGCTGAGCCCTAGCTGAGAGGGGGCGAGAGGACACCCTAGCTGGAGACACGAAGCGCCAAAGTTGCGACGAGCCAGGACCCCCCACTGAGAGAATGCCACCTGGCCTGGTGGAGAAACTGAGTGAGCCGGATCATAGCTGGAGTCCTAACCCGCCCCGAATGCTGAAGTAGGAAAGGATCCCCGGTTGAGGATTGCTGAAAGGGACTCCGGCTGAGCTAACGAACTCTGAGGCATCCGAGAGGATAGAAGCGGGCCCTTGGTCAACAGGTGATAGCCTGTGCGGGGCCCGGTGACCACGCATCAGGAAAGATACGACGCGCGCAAGAGGTCGCTGCGCAACGCTTGAGCTACCCAGCTGGGCCTAACTGCCACACTAGGTCCCTCGCGGCCCTGGGCAGGCTCGGACCGCTGCTGCCCTCTAAGGGTGGGGGCTGTGGCTACAGCACACGCAGCAGGGGGCCGCGTGGGGAGATCTGGCTGGGTGCCAGAGGTCTTAGGTCCCGGAGGACGACGGCAAGGAGAACTTAGAGGAGCGGAACCTACAAAATGACCACAAATCGCACCAAGAAAGACCGTTCCCTCAAGGACATGCTCAAGCACCCAACCAGGGGTACAATGGGGGACCCACCCTCAATGACAGAGGCGACCCAAAGCCAGGTGGAAACCAAGTCAGAGGAACCGGTGACTCGCGCATTCCTGGAGTCGCTATTCTCGGCACTTCAGGAGTATTTGCAGACGGTTAAGAGAGATCTCACGCAGCAAATCAAAGCAATCAGAAAAGATATGGACACACATTTGGGGACCGGGTGGCGGCACTAGAAGACAAAGGGGATGAGGAAGTGGAGGTACTCCAACAGGAGGTGCTCCGACTCCACGATCAGCACATAGACCTGAAGGCCCACCTCGAGGACCTTGAGAATAGAGCTCGAAGGAACAACGTTCGCATACAAGGCGTAGCAACTAAGGCGGAAGGAGAGGACATACTTGGCTATGTGAGGGATCGCTTTTGCCATGTCCTCAGCAAACCACAGGAAGCAGAGTTCCAGACAGACAGAACGCACAGGGTGGGTCCGGCTCGTCCTAACAAATCTCCCCCGTGGACATATTCGTTTGTGTGCATGACTTTCAAGTTAAAGAAGAAATATTGCGCAGAGCCCGTGAAATGAACCCAATCACCTTCAGGGACCAAACTCCAACACTTTACCAGGACCTCGCCTCCATCACGTTGCAGCAGTGGAGGGAATTCCGCCCGGTCACTACACACCTGCGCAACCAGGATATCGCCTACTCATGGGGCCATGCCTTCAGGCTCATCTTACGCTGGGGAGGCAAACTCCTCCAGCTATGGTCCATCACGGAGGCCTGTCAGGTGCTGGGACTTGACCCGCCGGAGGGGAGTGGCGGCCGCGGGCACTCGTCTCCGGGCCGAGGAGAGCGGCAACCAAAGTTGAGACAGCAGGGGCCACGATGCGGGCCGAGAAGATCGGACCAGGCTGAGATAGCGAAGGGCCATCAGGCATTGTTAGAGTCTATCTCCGCAGTGCTGGCAAAAACAGATGATCCTTAGTGCTCCCGGAGGGCAGCACGCTTCTTCAGAATGTTTAGGCGGGTGGGGGCAATGGGGGGGGACGGAAAGATTGGCCACACTGCGGACCCCAAGTACTTCACCTGGCAGCTGAGTATGGCTGCAGGACAGAAAGATGACATTTTTTGTACTTTTCTAGTTTCCTTTTTTATAGAGTTAATAAGGGTTTTCTGTTGGGGCCTCCACTCACTTCTACACTACATCAAAAGCCATACTAATGGGTTAGACAGGACGCTCTTGACAATAAAAAGAGGGCTTCCTGGGCCTATAGATCTGAGGAAGTCCACAGCACAATCATTCTTTCTCTATAGAAATGCAATCCACTCCACTTAGAATTCTCACCCTCAACGTAAAGGGGCTTAACAATCCAGTGAAACGTAGGGCAGTACTATCCTATATGGAAAGCACAAGGGCAGATATTTGCATCCTACAGGAGACCCACCTACTGGCCAGGGACTGCCACCGCCTCGGATCGCGCGCCTTTCCCCACCAATTTTTCTCTTCATATCCTACCAAAACGGCGGGAGTGGCCATATTGGTGGCCCAAACCTTTAAAGGCAAAGTGGTCCATAAGGAGGCCGAAATTAAAGGTAGGCTTTACACCTACCACTTCACGCTAGGAGGTAAGGTAATGTTGGTGGGTTCCGTATATGCCCCAAACGAGGGGCAGGAGAAATTCCTTCATGCAGTGCTGACAGAGGCAATGTCCACCGATGAACGCAGAGTGTTGCTGGGGGGGAATCTTAATTTAGTGTTTGATAACACTCTAGATAGATCAGCGCAGTGACATGGGCAGGCGGGTGCATTGTCCAAAGTGGGCCACACTTGGTTGAGGGAGCTGGGACTCCTAGATCTCTGGAGGGTAGCTCACCCACAGACCAGTGAATACTCCTTTTACTCCAACGCACACAAAACATACGGTAGATTGGATTACCTGCTAGGCACAAAGGACATACACACGCTCACGACAGAGACGGAGATCCTCACAGCGGCACTCTCAGACCATGCAGTGGTAACCATCTCGCTGTCGTTCCCCCCCCCGACGGAGCGCCCCTCCCCACAATGGCGCTTAATTAAGAGACACTGTGTTGCAACACCCCGAAGTGGTAACACAGATCCAACAATCCATTGAGGACTATCTAACATATAACGACACCTCTGAGGTACACATAGTGGTACTATGGGAAGCGCTCAAAACAGTAACACAGGGCAATTTCATTGCGATCTCAGCTGCAGATAACAAATTACAGAAGGAGAAAAGGGAAGGGCTCTCTCAGCAAATCAGAGAGCTAGAGAACGTACATCAGCGAACAGGGGCCCCACGAATCTGGCGTCAGTTATCCACGCTGCGCTCGCAGCTGGCTGCAATAGATTTAGATCGGGCAGAATACACCGCCCTCCGGGTGCGCTATTCCTTTCATGTGGGAGGGAATAAATGCAGACGGCTCTTAGCTCATAAATTGCTAGTAAGCCGGGAGAATCAAAGGACCCAAGCAATACACACACAGGGAGACTTAGTGACGGATGATAAGGATATAGTTTATGCCTTTAAAGAATTTTACTCAAACCTCTACTCTAGCCAAATCCTGGATAGCTCTGACAGCAGGCAATATATGCAAGGGTCGCAGCCGCCCTCCCTAACCCCGGTGCAAGCCGAACAGCTGGATGGAGAGATTCGCATTGAGGAAGTCATTTCGGCAATCTCCCGGCTGAAGCCGGCAAAATCCCCAGGCCCGGACAGCTTCACATCGACTTTTTAGAAGACCTTTTGCCCTGCGGTAGCACTCCTCCTGATACAGCTTTTCAAAGCTTTCGCAGAACCTAGGGCGATTCCTGCCACAATGCTAGTGGCCTCAATAATTGTTATCCCCAAGCCAGACAAAGACAAAATACAGTGTAGCTAATATCGACCAATATCCCTTTTAAACACGGACCTGAAATTATTTACGAGTATACTGACCCACAGGCTGAACCCATATATGCCCTCTTTGGTCGACCCAGATCAAGCGGGCTTCATCCCCCAGAGGCAGACTAGCAACAACACCAAACACGCGCTTCACATTATCGAGAAAGCATCCCGTGCGCCCGGCAACTACATGCTATTAACAATAGATGCCGAAAAGGCTTTCAACAGAGTCCACTGGCCCTATCTGGAACAAGTTCTCACACATTTTGGACTTGGGGAGAAGATAAAGACCCAGATCCTAAACTGCTACTGCTTTCCCAGGGCGACAGTTAGGAACAATGGCTACACCTCTGCCTCCTTCCCGATTGGCAGGGGTACGCGACAGGGATGCCCGTTGTCGCCCCTGCTTTTTGCCCTCTACATAGAACCGCTGGCTCAGAGAGTACGGGACCACCCTGATATCACTGGAGAGCCCTTTGGGGGGCGACCAACACACCATAAGCCTCTATGCGGATGACGTCCTTGTGACTCTTGACAAACCTCCAGTTCCCTCGCAGCATTCCTGAGGGAACTGGAGGTATTTGGCAGGGCTTCAGGTTTCAAGGTCAATGTCGAGAAATCATTAGCACTCAGCGTGTCCCCCCCAATCCCAAATGGTGGACCAACTTAGGAGGCAACACCCCATTCAGTGATCGTCCAGTAATATCTCCTATCTGGGAATTAACCTGGCATCGCCCACGCAGGCTACAGCCGCTATCAACTATCGTAAGCTGCATAGACCAATCCACAATGATTTTCAAGGGTGGAAACACCACCAGTTGTCATGGCTAGGCAGAGTATTCTGTTCCTTTCATAACCCAAGGGAATATTTGTTTTACTTGTCAAGAGTACCCTACTCCCTTGGCTACAACAAGGGGTCTCTCTTTCCTTTTTACATAGGCAGAGTAACTGCCATCAAAATGATGACACTCCCCAAGATATTATACCTCTTTCAGACCCTTCCCTTGCAACCACCCACAGGTATGATCCCCAAGCTGCAGTCAGAGCTATTGAATTTCATATGGCAGGGACAGAGACACCACATGAAGAAAGATATTAGCTTCCTTCCCCCCCCTGCCCCCCCCCCCCAGCAAAGGGGGTCTGGGGATCCCTGACCTCCAGTTATACTACCAGGTGGCGAAATTGCACTACCTGGTGGAATGGAACCGCGCCGAATCTGAGGAATTCCAAGACAGAGCAGTGGCAGGCACATTCTTATCAAAAGTCCCCTTCCTGAAAAGACCACACAGACAACGGAATCTTTACCTATCCCCCATTACACGGGCTACAATGGCGGTGTGGGACCAGACAGGCACCCAGCATAGCTTGACCACATTACCATCTCCCTTGACCCTGCTACTGAATAACCCAGATTTCACCCCGGGTATGAGTGACACAAGGTTCGCTAAGTGGCTACTCTCTGAGTGACGCTCAATGGGTCACCTGTTTGATGAAGAGGGATTTCTTCGTTCCACTAAATTCGTGCAGATTACGGCATCCATGAGTCAGAGCACCTTCAGTACTTGCAGCTCTGACACTGGATATTACACTCGCAAAATAAGCCCAATGCGCAGCGACACATCACCCAGTATGAAAAATGGCTTCTCACTAAATCTTCAGATAGGAGACTGATTTCAGGGCTATACGCCCTGCTGAACTCACGAAACAAACACATGCACAATGCTGGCCGGGACAGGTGGGAGAGAGACTCAGGCAGACCACTGGGTAGTAAAGAATGGGAAGGAAAATATCACAGAGCCAGGCACACTGCCAGTAGTGTAGCACTTACCGAAACGCTCACAAAAATCACCATGGGCTGGTATTACACCCCAGCACGGATACACAAGGCAATCCCTTCACCGAGCGTGGACTGTTGGCGGTGTTGCGGTTCACAGGGAACATTAGTACATATCCTCTGGGACTGTCCGCTGCTTCAGCAATATTGGTCTCAAGTGATCGATGAAACTGACACGCACCTAAACACCCAACTACCACGACTCCCCGTTTATATAATCCTTGGCCTTCCTAATCTGCTAACATATCCCCTGAAATCTAGAAGAGGACGACAAATTGGGCTCGCCCTCCGAGCTGCCATGCAGAACATACTCATGCACTGGGGTACCCAACAGACTCCTTCCCATACCGGCTGGCTCCATAGGCTATGGCACATTTTGGGCATGGAAAAGACAATGCTCACCTTGGCTGGTCAGGGATCTGCTTTCAGAGATCTATGGCATCCTTTCCTTTCCCTACTCTCACAAGAATTCCGTGAACTTACATGGCCTAGATATCTCCGCCTCCTACGCTTACCTGAGTTGGCTTCACTGCCAATATCTGAGTAGCACTAAGCTCCTGTACCCACAGAGCAGAGTCTATTCTATAACCATGTAGTGAGTGGAGGGTGGGTGGAGGGAGGGAAGGGTTTGGGATCGTTGACCATTGCGACACTGGCATTATTGTGTTTACATAGCTAAGGGCGTTGTACTGCCGAAGAAACACAAGGTCTGTTGCTGGCATTGTTTTCGTAATACTTTGAAAATTCTAATAAAAGATTTGAACCATAAAAAAGCTATCTAATCAATCCAGGGTTCTTCAAGGAGGGAGGTGGGTGTATACTGAGGAAAGAGACTAAGTGGAACAGAGAGAAAGAGAAAACTAATAAAATTAATAGGCCATCTGGGTTTGGGAGCGCTGGCAATGCCACCATTTGATTTAATAAACGTAATTTAAAAATCTACGTATTAGTAACGTTCTTATGCACCAAGGCCATACAGCGTTCCTCTGACTGGTCAAGATGTTATCTAATTATACCTAAATGTACAAAGCCACTGCAAATGCAAGAAATCAGATTAAAGAGGGAGATGTTCTCTTTATACGTTGCACCAATTTCCCCCTAAACATTCTCCTACTGAACTATTAATTTCTGACTCAATGATTGGGACTTCGCAAGAGTACAGTAGATTCCCATAACTAAAGTGGCACCTCATTGCTTATACATTCATTCATATAAAAATAATAACCGTGCTGGTGTACACTTCACACCAGGTTACCCAAACTAAATGAAGAACACAACGTGTAAATATAAAGTGCTAACCCGGTAAGATCAGGCTGATAACCTAAGCATTTTAAAAAGGTAAAACATGTAACACTTATACATAATGTCCTTTTCATTAAGTTACACACAGTCTAAGAGGCCTCTGCATCTAGTGACAAGAAGTACAAGAGCCAGGTAAGCTGTGGGAACTGGCTCAAGAGTCCCAAACAATTAGAGATTACTTGGCTTCAACTATGTCAATTAGAGCCTTTTAACTTGTGTCCTTTGATCACCTTAGTAAGGGGCCCAAAACTGAGCATCAAGTATGGTTTTAGCACATGACCATTAAGGTTAAGGAGGCAAAGCGGTTCAGGGCTTCCTTACAAAGGTAGTGTGGGCTAGAAATTCAGCAGAGACAATACTAACACTTAATAAGACTACAGATCAAGCCAGCATGTTTACTTTAGAATGAAAAAGTATTTTATTCTACAAATCTAAATAGTGCACAGATAAATGAACATGAAAAAGCATAAACAAATAACACAGGCTTCTCCCAATAACCATTCCTAGCCTACAGACTATAATATGCCTCTCCATACAATAAGCCACTGCCCATTGCTTAAGACAAAAAATGTTATGCTATCAACTAGCCTCTACCTACTATATTTAACACCAAGGATTTCGAAATGAGCCACCTTTGCCTACAAACTTTAACATAGGGGGTTACTCTGTCTGGGACCTGCTCATAAATTGTAGCACTGGTGCCCAAAGAGCTGCCCAGGTATATTTTGAAGGATATAGTTTGAATAGGACTTAATTTGAGTGTCAAGTGACGAGATACCTTATGTAAATTCTCAGAAAAAAGACAAAATAAAGAGATGACTGTGTTAAAGACGCTTTTCGTATAATACAGAAAAAGAAAGAATTTTCAGGTACATGCATCAACCATTTTTGCGAGCGCAAACGGTGCGATTCGCAAAAATTGGCCGTTTGCGCCCGCAAAAAGGGCATTTACGATGCATGAAGGGTCAAGGCACTCGCAATTTGAGAATTCGCAATTAATTGCGAGTTCTCAAATTGCGATTGCATTTAAGGAATCGCATTTTGCGATTCCTTAAATGCAATGCAAGAACCACTTTGAAGTAGCGATTTCGCTACTAGGGGGTGCAAATTACCATGAAGTTGAACTTCATGGTAATTTGCAAAAACTTTGAAAAATGCACTAAAGTGCATTTTTCAAAGTTGTAGAGTTACACACACACATATGTCCTTTGGACATGTGTGTGCGCAACATTTGTGCACAGATCAATTTCAGGGGTGCTACAGGGTGTCCTTTTGACACCCTTGCACCCTTGAAATTGCATGCGCAATTTCCCATTCATTCCTATGGGCCTGTAGGCCCAGAGGAATGAATGGGAAGCCATTCCTTATTTGCGACTCGCAATTTGCGAGTCGCAAATAAGGAATGTGTAGGAATCGCTATTTTTATAGCGATTCCTACATGCATAGGTTTTTGCGAGTCCTTAATTGCGATTCCTTATTAATCGCAATTAAGGACTCGCAAAATCCTACCTTGATGCATGTGCCTGTAACTTGGGTAATAGATGGATCAAATACAGTACCATTAAGATGGCAAGTGAGCCAATTATGTAAACTGTGAACACTGCCAGTGTACAACAAAATGTGTGGTATGGGAAGTTAGGGAAAGAACAGCAGCAATATATTGAAATTGTGGAATTAGGCGCATAAAAAAAAAAAACAATAGCAAAATACTAGGACCAAAATAAAAATGGTTAACTGACTTTGCATTGTGATGTGCTCAGGGAGATCCACATGAGCATGGAAAAGATATTTCCTATGGAATCATTTAATGGACCAATACAGGTTTTTGAGGAAAGAATCCGATAGCCTTTTAAGTTACATACAATATGAGTGTTCCCATCATGATAAAGGCTCTCTAAAAAGCATAGAGGCTATACAGGGGCATGGCTCACTGAACTGGATGGGAAAAATCATAGACAAGATGGATGGAAACAAAAATCCATTCAAAGCGCTGCCAAATCAAGACTTTAGTTTGGAGATGATGAACACTTTAACAGGACCAGCAAATAGAGAAATTGATTATGATATAAACATAACACATTGAAAATATGTCTGGGTTACATATTTAGATAAAAATTGGATATTCATGTCTGTATGTATTAATGTGACTGTAATGTATGTGATGTCATCCAATGTTGTTGAAGAACAAATTACTTACTCTAGGTAACTATTTATGGTGGATACTCGTTAACTGTAGATTCCTCACCTTGTGAATACTCCAATGTGCCAGACTGGATGCAGAGATTTTTCGCAGCATTGCTCCAAAATGCAGGTAGGTGGCATTGTGCAGCTCTGCGTCGACTTAACCCTGCCCCAGAAGTGATGCCTGACCCACATATGCACGCCACCTCTGAGCGCTGATGCATAGGACGCTGAGCTTACGAACTGTTCCGATATGACTGTGAACAGCTCTCTAAAGTGAGAGGATGGGGTTGTGGCCTAACGGCAGGAGCGGTCGACCTCAAAGCTGGGGAACCGGGTTCAAGTCTAGGCAGAGACGCTTAACATCCTGTGATTCTGACCAATCACTTAATCTCCCCGTGCCTAACAAATAATGAATGTGTCCATCTGTAACGCAACTGGTGCTCATGTAAAGCACCCTGATACCTTCGGGTCTAGTTCGCGCTATATAAAACTCCTAAAAAAAAGTGTTATCTTTTTATGGATGGTGAAAAGAGTTCATTCCACACCACGGAGAGAAGGGAGGGTGGTGAAGAATCTGCACTGAGATAGAGTGCCGACCAGAAAGAGTGTTACCGAAGGTAAGTAACTTTTTCTTCTAATGGATTTTTCTAACCACAGATTCCTCATCTAGTGATTAGATACTAAAGCAGTACATTACAAAGTGGTGGGTCAATGGAATGGCTCAAACTACAAAATCCTGCAGGACTGAACGGGCAGAGTGCCACGCCCGCCAGACCTGGCTATTAGTATTGCTTCATGAACATATGGAGTAACATTCATATTGTGGCCTGACAGATGACCAGAACAGGCCCTCAGAATGTCAACGTATTAGTAGCAGCGTTGGCTCTGGGTGATTGAGCCCTCAGATCCTCTGGAGTCTGCTTCTTGGCCAATGCATAACAGATTTTTATACAAATAACGGTCACCTTCATATGGTTCTTTTCGCCCTGCTTTACCCTTCTTCGCCAAAGCGAATCCCACGAAGAGGTGATTGTCCAATTGATGTTCTTTGATACGATCGATGTAAAAGCAGAGCGCTCTTTTGGGGTTCAAGCTGTGGAGTCTTTTTTCCTCTTTAGATGGCTGAAGTGGAGCAAAGAATGAAAGAAAGGTGATGGATTGTCTGACATAAAAGGGCATCACAACTTTTGGCCAAAATACTTCCAAGGTATGCAACACCATGTATGTCCTGAATAAAGGTGGTGTATGGTCAGTTTGACTCGACTAGAGCTTGCAGCTCACTCAAACGACACACTGAGGTTATCGCAATGAGTAAGACTATTTTGAGTGCCAGCGGACGCAAAGGAGAGCTGTGCATCGGCTCAAATAGAATACACATCAGGTGAGGACCAAATAAAGGTCCCACTGTGGCATTACAAAAGATTTTGTTTGGAAGAAAGGGGCCACACCTTTAAGGAAATGCATCACAGGTGATCTGAACAAGGACGGTTGGTTCAATAAGCGCCAAAACACTGAAAGGGTTGACAAGTAACCTTTAACTATGCCCATGACAAGTCCTTCTGGGCTAAAGTTGCACAAAAAGCAATCCATTCAACAACTTTGCTTGTAATGGGTCTGTGTGACAGGAATTAAACCAGGCCACAAACTTGTCCCGGCATAAACGATCATAGGTGCTGGACATAGAGGTGAGGGGGAGGCCGCAGAACTCCCAAAATAACCATTCTGGGCTTCAGAAGGTGAATGAGCAAAAAAGATGCCTTTAAATTTTGTTTTTATATTGTCACAATTGCTGTACGTTCAAACAGAGGTAAAATGTCAGGCTATGTTTTATGACAAATTGCTGTTTATTCTTTTAACATGGAGATTGATATTTACTTTTCTTTCTCGGACTGCAATTCTGTAGGATTTTGTTAAGTGAACTATGAAATATGTGACAATCTTGCCTAGCATACATGGAGGGTGAAAGGAAAGGCAGTAGGACGTCTATTTTTTTTCTAACACATCAAAATGTAAATAGCTGTAAATGAACTGTACAAATACGTCACCCGTTGGGAAAGCAAAACTGAAGCAGATTTTTTTGTAGTTCTGAAGTGTGATGGAAACAAAGGTTTTAATACAATCAAAACAAATCAAGACACTTCACTCAGTTATGTGTAAATGATAAATACTCGCAGAAACCCTACATATTATCTTTTGTTTGTGCCCTATGTGGTTTTAACAGTAGGATTGCATGCCTATGCAAATGTAGTGACCATTCCAATGGAAAATGTGCTGTCAGTAAATGACAGTGCGCTACTACACCATGCTTTAGCAATATATCTGCAACAGTGTGTTCCAAAATGCATCACTTGCTACATACAACACCTTTACCACTCTCCTGCTAAATGGGCGTGGCTCACTTGCTACACTTGTCCTTTGTATGATTCATGGATTTTTCACAATCCCAAAGACTTAAGTGATGTAACGTTGATGGCACTCTGAAAATTGTTCCAGGACCACTGAAACCCATTTCGCAGATGAAGGCCTGGCCGCTAGAATGACATTAACTCCCTCGGGTGGGAGGTCAAAAGCAGTCAACTGTCCCAGTCAGTTGCCCCTGCTCAATCTCCATGCATGGAGGTGGAGCTTGCAGAGGCCAGAGTGCAGGACCCTGTCCTGTTGCTGCGACAGAAGATCCTCCCAAAGCAGCAGCCTGATGAGAGGACAAATGCTCATGGCCAGACGTTCCAGAGACCATACTCTCCTGGCCCAAGCCAGAGCCAATAAGATGGCTTGGGCGCGGGCATTCCCGATCTTTTCAGAACTCAGGTCAGGAGAAACAGCGATGAAAAGACATACAGAAGTTGCATGCTCTCTTCTACATGAAATGCCCAGTCTTTGCAGTGGCAAAGTGATTGAGCCAGGGCTCCCTCCACTGCTGGAAGACGCCCTGTGCCACCTCTGAATGTAGCTGCCGTTAGTGGTCCGCCAGGTGTCGCTGAATGAAGTTGCGCTCACTGATGTTTAACAATCCCACCAGGTGGTGAACTGCCAGGGAGATGCCCTGCCAACTCAGCTGGTTCCAGAGGTGCAGGGCTTCCTAGCACAAGCCCTCACTCTGCTTGCTGTAGTACCTTAAGGTGATGGTGCTGTCCGTGAGCCCCTGGATAAGCCTCCCTTTGATGAACAGTAGGAAGGCCTTCAACTCCAAACAAATGGCCCTTAACTTAAAGTTGATAATCTATCAATGATAATTGCGACACCAGTGGGTGCTGTATAAATGTATTATTTATAATTATTAGATTTATTACTAACAGTAAGAGTGGTCCCAGGGAATTCTTTCATCTTTGGTCCTAAAGAATAGACTTGGGGTAGGGCTAGAAACAGGTCGACCAGTGGAACCTAGGCACATTGTTAGCTTTAAGTTCCCTATTTTGCCCCATATTTTAACTGTACCGGACAGGGGTAATAATAAAGATTTTTTCCTACTGTCGAAGTATATTTAACCTTTTTGTCCCCCACTCAGACCTCCAGACTTCATCTACACATAGTACCAACTAGAAGTGCTCCCACGTCTCCGTAGGTCGTAGCACGCCCCGTTCCGCAGTGGGACGGGAAGAACCCGATGATGAAGCATACCACCAAGGGGCAACCATGGTGGGTGAGGGTTATTTACGGAAAACACAGTGTTTCCCTCAGAAAAACATCAAAGACATCTGAGTGGAAAGAAAGAAGACCAATCACAACACAGAGGGACTCTCTATGTTTATTATATATCAGTTTTGGAGGACGGGTCCTCCTGTTTCTAATTTTCTCTCTACCTCCCCCTTTTCTTTGGAGCCGCAACTTCAACAGACTGATTTGGAGTCCTCTGATCTCCCCTCTCCAAGATGACCTCCCCTACCCAACAGTGATCAATCAGTCAATCGATGGCTTGTAAAGCGCGACTACTCACCCATAAGGGTCTCAAGTCGCGGGGGGCTGCTGATCCGCTGAAGGCGATGAGGTTCAGTTGAAGAGCCAGGCCTTGATGTCTTTCCTGAATTGAGGCAGTGATGGTGATTGCCTGAGGTGGAGAGGCAGGGTGTTCCAGGTCTTTGCTGCGAGGTAGGAGAAGGATCTTCATCCTGCTGTGGTCTTGCTGATACGTGGGACGGTGGCCAGGGCCAGTTGGGCGGAGCGGAGGTCTCTGGTGGGTACATGGAATGCGAGGCAGTGGTTGAGGTACTCGGGTCCCACATCATGTAAAGCTTGAAGGTGATTCTTTTGTTGGCTGGGAGCCAGTGGAGGTCTCTCGGGTGGCCGGTGATGTGGCTGCGGCGGGGAATATTGAGGATGAGTCTGGCGGAAACGTTCTGAATGTTCTGCAATTTCTTGAGGAGTTTCTGGGTGATGTTGGCGTAGAGAGCATTGCCGTAGTCGATTCTGCTAATAATGAGTGCGTGGGTGACCGTCTTTCTGGACTCTGTGGGGATCCACTTAAAGATCTTTCGGAGCAGGCTTAGCGAGTGGAAGCAGGATGATGAGATGGCGTTGATCTGGCGGCTCATGGTGATCGAGGAGTCCAGGATGATGCCGAAGGTTCTGCGCAGGGCCGGACCCTGGAGGGGGGGTCCAAACAAGTGCTGCGGGCCACCAGGGAAGTGGTGGAGCCCATGATGAGGACCTCGGTCTTCTCTGAGTTGAGCTTGAGGCTGCTGCTCTTCATCCAGGCGGCGACAACTTTCATCCCATCGTGAAAGTTGTTCTTGGCTACTATGAGTTAATTGGGAGTAGGAAAATCAGCTGGGTGTTGTCGGTGTATGAGATGATGTTAAGTCCGTGGATCGAGACGATGGCTGCGAGCGGGGCCATGTAGATGTTGAAAAGAGTGGGTCTCAGGGAGGAGCCCTGAGGCACTCCGCAGCTGATCTCTGTGGGTTCTGAGAGGAATGGAAGTAGTCTGACTGTATTCGACCGGTGAGGAAGGAGCGGATCCATTCCGGGACTTTGTCGCGGATGCCGGCATTGTGGAGTCTTGTGCATAGGGTGCGGTGGGAGACGGTATCGATGGCGGCTGAGAGGTTCAAGAGTATGAGGGCTGCAGTTTCGTCTAGGTCGAGGAGGGCACGGATATAGTCTGTGGGGGCGATGAGGGCAGTCTCGGTGCTGTGGCTGCTGCGGAAGCCTAATTGGGAGACGTCCCGGATGTAGTTCGCTTCGGTGAACTCGGAAAGTTGTCCGTTGTTGGCCTTCTAGATGACCTTGGCTGGGAAGAGGAGAAGAGAGATGGGTCAGAGGTTCTTGAGGTCCGTCGGGTCGGCAGAGGGTTTCTTCCGCAAGGGGTTGATCTCTGCAAGTTTCCAGTCTTCCAGGAAGGTGGCTGAGTTGATGGAGCAGTTGATGGTGCGGCAGAGTTCGGGGGCGATGATGGTGCCTGCTCTGTTGAAGATGTGATGACGGCAAGGGTCCGAGGGTGCTCCGGAGTGGATGCTCTTCATGATCTTGAGGGTGTCGTCCGCTGTGAGGGGGGGTACAGCTGTGTAGGGTTTGTCAGTGTCCAGCATCGTAGGGTGCGGTGGTTGCGGGTGGTGTGGCAGGGTCTTGGGTATTGAGGCTGTTGAAGTGGTCATATCTCCTTGATCTTGCGGTGGAAGTAGGTGCCAAGGTTGTTGTAGAGGTCTTGGGAGGGGGCGGGCCTGGGGGGATGTCAGCTGTCTGTGCTGGGTCTGACGAATTCTTTGACCACGGTGAAAAGTTCTTTACTATTGAGTGCGTTGCCGTTGATCATTTCTTGTAGGGCTGCTTTCCTCGTTCTTCTGATGAGGTGGTGGTGTGCAGTGAAGGCGGTCTTGAAGGCGGAGTGGTGTTCCGTTTTCTTTCTGCTCCTCCATCTCTTCTAGAGTCGTCTACAGGTGCGTCTGGACTCATGAAGGGCGGGAGAGAACCAGCTGGCTTTCTTGAGGTGTCATTTGCTTGGGGCTTTCTACAGGGGAGCCAAAGTGTTGGCGCAGTAGGAGATCCATCGGTAGAGGTTGCGTGCTGCGGTGTTGGCATCTGTGGACGTCGTGGATGGGTTTCGCTGAGGGAGGTGGTGAGCTGTTCTTCAGTGACCTTGTTCCAACTTCTGCGAGGGTAACTGTGGGCGTGGTGGTGAACGGTGTGTTTGGAGAAGGCGAAGTGGACGCAGTGGTGGTCGGTCCATTTGGAGCTCGGTGGTGTGGCTGAAGGTGATGTTGTCGGTGGCAGAGAAGATGGGGTCAAGCGTGTATCCTGCTGAGTGGGTTGGGGAGGTGACCAGTTACTTGAGTCCGACTTTGGCGAGGGTCTCTAGCAGGAACGAGGTGTTTTTGTCGTTGGGGTTGTGCAGGTGCAAGCTGAGGTCGTCGAGGAGGATGTAGTCTGTGGAGGCGAGAGAGTGGAGTGCGATGAAGTCGATGATGGAGTCGCTGAAGGGTGGGTGGGATCCGGGGGGGGGGGTCTGTAGATGAGGGTGCCGCGGAGAGTGATGTTCCAGTAGGTCTGGACCTGGAAGTGGGGGTGCTCCATGTTGGCCGAGAAGTCGTCCGCATGGGTGGTGAGGCAGAAGGTGTTTTTGTGTACGATGGCGATGCCTCCCCCTGGTTTGTTGACGCAGTCCTTGTGGATGATCTTGTAGATGTCCGGGGCGGAGGTGGAGTTCATCCAGGTTTCCGTGAGGAAGGTGATGTCGGGGTCAACTGAGTCGAGCAGGTCCCAGATCGCCATTGCGTGTTTGTGGACGGAACGCGTGTTGAGCAGGATGCGGTTGAGGTGACCGGGTCCGGCGTTTGTCGGTCGTTAGGTAAGTGGGTGGGGCTGGCGTGCGGTGGCAGGTGAAGGTGCTGCTGCAGTTCCGGCAGGAAAAAGGGCCTTGGGTGTCCATCGGTGAAGCCAGGTGGCATGCAGTGTGGCATCCGGTGTTGGGGGTGGAGAGTGTTGGCGTCGTAGTGGTGAATGATCCGAGAACCAGGGACATTGCGCTGGGCGCGGTCTAGGCGCAGATGGGCAGACTGGCTTGCCTTTGGCGCGCCTTCGGCACAGCCGCGCAGCAGCCGCCATAAGTAGTTTGAGGGGGAGGGCTGGACAGCTGAGAGGCAGGAGTCGGCACTGTAGGGGGGCAGGGCTGTGGGGGGGCGAACAGCGGCAGGGACACGGAGGGAAAAGGTGCAAAAAGAGGGAGAGTGGAAAAGTGAAAGAAGCAGATAAAAGCAGAGAAAAAAATAAAAACAGAGCAAATTAAATGAAAGGAGGCAGATAAAAGCAAAATGAGAGGTTGGAAAGAGAAGGCAGAGGGCAGAGACAGAGGGCAGAGCAGCGGCAGAGCAGAGAAGCTCCCCACTGGACCACCAGGAATGAGGAGCAGGTGGGTGCCTACAGGTGGAGGAAGGCCTCGAACACCGACCAGCAAGGGTCAGGGGCAGCAGCTACCAGGCAGAGCTGATAGGGAAGGGAAGCAGTTCACTGACAAGGTCAGTGAGATTGCTGATGTGTCTGTCACCAGTCAGTTCCCTCAGCTCTGGGTAGGGTAGGGACAGGGGTTTGTCGCTGGTCCAACTGCGGTCAGACAGCCTCCATTGCAGGTCATTTGAAGCTTCATCCGAAACTTGGATGGAACCCAATAGGTACTGAAACACTGAGAAATTTCATAAGCACTATCACTAAGACCCAGGACCAAGGCGGAAACATCAGGATCATAGCCTGAATGTTCTGGACTCAATGAGCAAGAGGGAAGGTTCTAAATTGCATCTTGTCCACAATGGCTCTGATGAACAAAAGTCTCTGGGAAGAAGTCAGCTTTGGCTTCGGCACGTTGATTGAGAACAAAGATGTTAGGAGATTTGCTGTTTGGAGATGGTCTACGACTGACTGTGGCATGCCTGCCTTCAACAGCTTGTCATGGAGGTAGAAGGAAACTGTTATACTTTCATTAACACTTGAAGGGCACTGGTAAGCCCAAAGAGGAGCACGGAAAACTGAAAATGCTCCAGGCCCACCCTGGACCGCAGGTAATGCCTCTGAGACAGCACGATGGGAACAAAAAAATAAGGGTCCTGCTGGGCCAGCACTTATATCTAGTACTCTGGATCCAGGGCAGATAGAACTTGGGCCAATGTGAGCATCCTGATTCTGTCCTTTTTCTGAAAGAAGTTGAGAGGGCAAAGGCCTAAAATAGGACGGGGGCCTACGTCATACCTGGACATCAGAAATTACCTAGAGCAAAATTCTGTCCCTAAATCTGATGCCAGGATCCTCTCTGGCTTCTTTATCTAAAATGGAGAAATGGTCCTCTGATAGCCACTCTGTAGTAGGTGGAATGTGCGGCGGGTCTGAAAGGAATGGTATGGCATAACCTTGGTAGACTGTTTGAAACACACATCTGTTTGATTTGATGCTTTGCCACCCGTGAAGTTAGCATCTTATCCTGCCACCAATAGGATGGCCATGTGCCACAGAGGGCAAGACAAACCAGCTTGCAGTGGTAGCAGGGGACAGTGGACGGAACAGTGCATTGCCCCCGAGGGCCTGGATGCTAGTCAGATACCCGGCCTTGAAAGTACTATGTGATCTGTTGCTGTGGAGGTGGACATTGGCACTGCAGCAAGCCGTTTCCGAGGCCTCGAAAGGGGCCAACATGTTGGGGATACTGCTGCATTGGCGCAGAGAGCCGAGGGAGCATGCTGTGGCCCTGTATTATTTGAAGAGTTCCAGGGCTGAGCCTGCCTCATCTCCGAAGAGATGGGTGCCACTCAATAGCATGGCCATTAGTGAACCCATAATGTCACTCAAGAAGTCAGTGGATCACATCCATGCGTGGTGCCAAAGCACCACGCTAGTACTGACAGCCATGCCCAAGCAGTCCGTTTTGTCCAGAGTAGATGACATACTTCACTGCATCCTGACCATCTTAGATAATCTACGCATGGTTGATGCAGAATTCTTCAGGGATTGTCGGCAAGATCTTGCTGACCATATTCCACAACGCATGTGAATATTGTCCCAGCAGACAACATGCATTTACTGAGTGGAGAGCAAGGCTACCTGAGGCATACAGACTCTGATCACCTCCATGCATTTATATTCCCTATCAGATGGTGCACTAGGGAATGAGTCAGGGTTGTGTCTACTTGTCAACGCTTGGACCACCAAGTTTTCATGCAAAGCGTTTGCATAAGGAAAGGAAGATCACCAGGGGCAGGGCTATGTCTTCTGGTAACCTGTCAGTTGACTGGTGAGCCAGGTTTGACAAAAGTACCCATTAGTGTGTCCTTCAGGGCTTTATTAAAAGGGAGAAGTAGTTCTGTGGAAGTCTGCTCAGGTTGTAGGGCTTCTGTCAGGACATTAGTCTTCACTACTGCAGATGGAAGTTGGAGGTCTAAAACTCAGCAGCCCGTCTGATCATCACAAAAAATAGAAACTGGTTCCATGATGGAGAAGCCGGGGGGGAGAGTTCAACCTAGTATCCAGGGAAGTGTCTAACCAACCGGTGTTCTGAAGGTCCACTAAAAGATTGCCCTCGTCATAAGAGTGGGATGTATCATCCTCGTCATCTCCATCACCATGTTCACTGTGTTCTGAGTCTTAAGTAAAGGGAATGTAAAGCGTTCTAGGTAAAGGTTGAGTTCTATCGAAGTTAGGATAAAGTTGGACTGGCTTCTCCAAAGGTTGTGGAGGGCACAACTTCAGTCGAGGTCATACCTGGTTCGCTGCTCATTCCGATGAGATAATGGGATCTTCCTCTGGGAGCATCAGTGCCGACATCAGGACGGATCTGCTGACAGTAGCCTGCCTGGAGGCCTCCTTGGAACCTGAAGGCACACCGGAGGGAGCCAAAAATGTGCAATATGGCTTTCTGGAAGGCCTCAACTTGATGCAGTGTCACTGATGGACCCAGGAATTCGGTTTGCATATTATAAGCTGTGGAATCGGTTGTTCAGTAGGGGACCGTGACCGACACTGGGAGGCACCTTGAAGAAAATGTGTTTTCTCCTGATGGCAGACGTGGTATGAGGGAGAGTCATGCTTCTACGTCTTATGTTTCTTTTTTGATTTGGACTTACTCGACGACTGGGAGTTTAAAGCGGTTGGACCATTTCCAGGAATTATCTTGAGAGCAAGAACAAGACTGCGTCTTTGACTGGGACTCGCCCTTACACACCTTCGAACGGTGTTTGCTTACATAGAGCTTGGATTTTCAGTCCCAAATTGCCTTTGGATTAATCCGGGGGCAGTCTTTGCAAGACTTGGAGTTGTGTGAAGACCCCGATTTGCAGTCCCGAATTGCCTTTGGATTAATCCGGGGGCAGTCCTTGCAAGACTTGGAGTTGTGTGAAGACCCCAAGTATCAAAGACATACCTGTAGGGGATCTGTCAAAGACAGGTACTTGTAACAGTCCCTACAAAGCTTAAACCCTGTAGTCTTTAGAGAGGACATAATCCCTTGCACAAGGAGAGAAAAATATTTTACAAAATCTTGTCAACAAGATGAGTAAAAGTTGAGGGAACGAGCTCCAGATCCACATCTGAAGGCGGGGAAAGAAGAACTGATGTTATCACGCAGGGGTGGCATGTATACGTAACTGAGACGTCACTTCTACGGCAGGACGAAGCAGACGTGGAGCCGCACAACACCACCTACCGGGCACACTGCAGCAATGCGGAGAGAAATCTCCAGATCCATTTTGGCACCAGGGGGTATTCAAAAGATGAGAAATCTTCAGTTAGTAGTATTCATCAGAAAATACAACTTTTGTGCAATTTCGACACAGTGAGTATTATTTGTGAGAGTTTTGCTTTATGAGATACCACAAATATTTGTTTTAGTTAGAAATGTATTTAATATGAAAAAAATGATGATGAAAAGGAAATGAAATGTCATTCTTGCTAGCCTGGCATTAATACAAGGCTGTTTATTAAAATTTTATCTACAATCTATTGGGGGTGGCGCGGTCCTTTGTTTTAAAAAAACATATTAAGCTATAGCCCCAGAAATTTAAATTGAGTTTATTTTAATATACACAATTTCTAAATTTGACAATGTATCACTGAATAAGTCACAAAGAGAGTTAGTTTTGAAACTTTTACATTAGAGGAAAGCTGTATACCCTTTACTTCACACAGCTAACCTAGTAAAAGGACTAGCACTCATCACATTAAATTTTTGGAATGCATGTGTGTAAAAACCTCTAGAAAGACACCAAACTTAATGTTGTATTCGTGGGTATAGCTTTAAGTAGTTATGATGTGTTAAGCATTCTGTTTTAGAGTGTTCTTCATGAATGATGTAATGGGTTCCTAGGAATGTCAGTTGACTGCTGGCTGGAAAGGGAGCACCACCTACAGTCGTTTACTGCTTTATTAAATCCTTAAACTTACTAAGTCTACGTGATTACTTAACAAAATTTGGTGATGTTTCCAGCCTTGACGACTGTGCCCTAGGTGGTGTGGGTACTCACGCTAAGAAACTCGAGAAGTACGATATCTTTGAGGAACCCCGACCGAGCGGAGCACTACTATTGAGGATTCCCGTGGTGAAAGCAACGTTACCGCCGAGCATCTTAAATCGTAATGTACATTTTATGTATATCAAGTGAAAGTCTACAAGTGAGTGAATTGTTACCTCTTGGAACCGTTGATGTTGGGTCGCGTGCATCCAGTTGGATTGCGTGCATGGTGTTGGAGCGCGTGATTACCCTGGAAGATCTGTGGATTCTGCTGAGCTCAACGTTCTACAACACGCAAGCAGCAAGCTTCGTAATTACGTCATCACACACGTATCCGGTGCCATTTTAGATAGTTGGGAAGATTTGTGTACTACAACAAGCAAGCAGCAAGCTTCATAATTACGTCATCACGCACGTATCCGGCGGCCATTTTAGATAGTTGGGAAGGTTCGTGTACTAACTACATTCACGTTCATCTCACACATCTCGCGTCTTGTTTTTCATCGAAGTCGAAGAGGAGTATCGACAGTTCAATTCTGCTTCTCGAGAGTATGTGGTGATCTATGAAACAACCGGTACAAATACTTCATTAAATGTTTCTCGTTTCTACAGTGATGGGCACACTGATTGTACGGTGATAGGCACACCAAAGTTCTTTTGTGCCTTCACATTCACCGGTGATAGGCACACCGTAATTGTTTGCATTATATACATACTGGAGTACATTTGTGTCTCTATACTGTGTAAAATGTTTCACATTAAGTTTTGAGTTTCTACAGTGATGGGCATTCTGTGATGGTGCGGCGACAGGCACATCAAAGTTCTTTTGTGCCTTCATGTTCATCGGTGATAGGCACACCAAAGTTCCTTCGTGCATTCACGTTCATCGGTGATAGGCACACCGCAATTGTGTGTGTTGCATATGCACTGAAGTACATTTACATCTCCACTTTCACTATTGATACACACACTATAAGGAGAATACCATTTACTCATTATTCAGTGACAGAAGGTACAAAGAGGGTGGGGGTTGATAGTATATTCAAACATGGGAGCTGCAATTATACCACCGACTGTTTTCCTAGCACAGGCAGGGACTACATCCATTGAATGGGGTGAGTGGATTGAAATTTTTGAAAATTATATTGAGGCATTAGATGGTAGTGATTTCAGCAACGCAAGGAAAAAAGCTTTACTTTTAAGCACTTTAGGAAAAGAAGGTCAGCACATATTTAAGTAATTACCTGCAGTCATAGGTGGTAATGGTCAACAAATTGCGAATGTGTATTTAGAAGCAAAGGTCAGTTTGGAAAGGAGGTTTGCTAAAGAAACCAATATAGTAATGTGTAGGTATAAGTTTTATACACAACCACAAAAGATGGAGGAAAGAGTAGATCAGTTTGTGTCTAGGCTGCGAGAACTGTCTGTTAAATGTCAGTTTGGGGTCATGAGGGAGGAAATGATTCGTGATCAACTAATTGTACAAAGCAAAAATAAAAAATGCAAGTAAGGCTGTGGGCAGCTAAAAATCCATCTTTACACGATGCCATAGAAATTGCAAAAGTTGTAGAACAGTCTGACCTATGTATGAAGGAAATGGAAAAAAGAAAGATTGATGGTGAAGTATCTTGTGTGGATAGTGAAGATGTTGGTGTGTTAAGTACTGGAAAGTCAAGGATAAAGGAAGTGAAGAAGAGTCCTTACGTCAAACGGAGTAGCACTGTTACACCATCCAAGGTTTTAGATGGTAGCAAACAGCAAGGGAGAATATGTTTTAGGTGTGGGAGCAATTTTCATACTGATGATTTTCGAAAATGTTATGCTTTAGGGAAGGAATGTAGACGCCTTGGTCGGAAAGGACACTTTGCGCGCATGTGTAAATCTAATAGTAAACCCAGGGGCGGGACGTGGCTGGGCGCGCAAGATGGCGGACGCACTCTAAGAGTCCTCCTGGACCCCTCCAACATCCGCTCAAGATCCGCCTGTCCCTGCAGCCATCCAGCCTTGCAACTCGCTGCTAATTCATCACTACAACTACTGGCATACATTTCCAGCCGCGGGACTCCCCGTGAGCCTGCGTTTCGGAGCTCGACACACCGGCAGGGTGCCCTTGCTCACAAAATGGCGGCCTCCGTGCCCTGACTTGCAGCACACAAATTCACCGGAGGTGTGCGGCCCAGGTTCGCACCATCGTGACTGAGACCGTGGGAGTGGCCTGTGGGGCTGCAGCGAGGCACCCGTGGAAGGTAGACCGTGGCCCTCCCTGGGCCGGTTGGGGGACCGACCGCCACCGGCTGCCTACTTGAAGCTCCCTCTCCCGGCCGGCACCCGGATTTGGTGGCCCATCACCGGTGCTTCCCTGCCCCGCTCCCGGCGTGGGGCCCGGCCTCCGTGGTGCGGGGCTCCGGGTGCGGACTGAGGCGGCCAGAGGCAACCGGGACTGGGCCGTTGGCCCCTTGCGGCAAAGCGGCGGTGCCGGCCGCCATTTCGGGCGGCGGAGACGGGGACTGCAACCAGCCGGGATCCGGCTACACCTGACGAGTGCCAAGGCTCCGGAGCTCCGGTGAGTGCCCTGGCGGCGGAGGGGGGCTGGGACTGCGGTGAGAGGTGAGGTGCCCCCCGTGCGCTCTGGGCTGCCTGCTGGGAGAGTGGAATCGGCTGCTTGGACGTGCAGCGCGGGGTCCGGTGCCCCCTCCACCACTCCCGCTCACCTACCCTGATCTGCGGTGCCGGTCTGGTCCCCACCGGGCCTCATAGCCCGAGTCTGCGCTGCTATCCTTGGGGCTCTGGTGATACTGCTGGCGTGAGAGCTCGCCCGGGGGGTGGTGTGCCCCCGCTGCCCCACTGTTGTTGTGCCCGTGATTTGCCTGCTTTCCCCCCCGTTTTTCCTTCTGTGCCCCTCGCTGCCCCACTGTTGTTGTGCCCGTGATTTGCCTGCTTTCCCCCCGTTTTTCCTTCTGTGCCCCTCGCTGCCCCACTGTTGTTGTGCCCGTGATTTGCCTGCTTTCCCCCCGTTTTTCCTTCTGTGCCCCTCGCTGCCCCACTGTTGTTGTGCCCGTGATTTGCCTGCTTTCCCCCCGTTTTTCCTTCTGTGCCCCCGCTGCCCCACTGTTGTTGTGCCCGTGATTTGCCTGCTTTCCCCCCGTTTTCCTTCTGTGCCCCCGCTGCCCCACTGTTGTTGTGCCCGTGATTTGCCTGCTTTCCCCCCGTTTTCCTTCTGTGCCCCTCGCTGCCCCACTGTTGTTGTGCCCGTGATTTGCCTGCTTTCCCCCCGTTTTTCCTTCTGTGCCCCTCGCTGCCCCACTGTTGTTGTGCCCGTGATTTGCCTGCTTTCCCCCCGTTTTTCCTTCTGTGCCCCTCGCTGCCCCACTGTTGTTGTGCCCGTGATTTGCCTGCTTTCCCCCCGTTTTTCCTTCTGTGCCCCCGCTGCCCCACTGTTGTTGTGCCCGTGATTTGCCTGCTTTCCCCCCGTTTTCCTTCTGTGCCCCTCGCTGCCCCACTGTTGTTGTGCCCGTGATTTGCCTGCTTTCCCCCCGTTTTTCCTTCTGTGCCCCTCGCTGCCCCACTGTTGTTGTGCCCGTGATTTGCCTGCTTTCCCCCCGTTTTCCTTCTGTGCCCCTCGCTGCCCCACTGTTGTTGTGCCCGTGATTTGCCTGCTCTCCCCCCGTTTTTCCTTCTGTGCCCCTCGCTGCCCCACTGTTGTTGTGCCCGTGATTTACCTGCTCTCCCCCCGTTTTTCCTTCTGTGCCCCTCGCTGCCCCACTGTTGTTGTGCCCGTGATTTGCCTGCTCTCCCCCCGTTTTTCCTTCTGTGCCCCTCGCTGCCCCACTGTTGTTGTGCCCGTGATTTGCCTGCTCTCCCCCCGTTTTTCCTTCTGTGCCCCTCGCTGCCCCACTGTTGTTGTGCCCGTGATTTGCCTGCTCTCCCCCCGTTTTTCCTTCTGTGCCCCTCGCTGCCCCACTGTTGTTGTGCCCGTGATTTGCCTGCTTTCCCCCCGTTTTCCTTCTGTGCCCCCGCTGCCCCACTGTTGTTGTGCCCGTGATTTGCCTGCTTTCCCCCCGTTTTTCCTTCTGTGCCCCTCGCTGCCCCACTGTTGTTGTGCCCGTGATTTGCCTGCTCTCCCCCCCGTTTTTCCTTCTGTGCCCCTCGCTGCCCCACTGTTGTTGTGCCCGTGATTTGCCTGCTCTCCCCCCGTTTTTCCTTCTGTGCCCCTCGCTGCCCCACTGTTGTTGTGCCCGTGATTTGCCTGCTCTCCCCCCGTTTTTCCTTCTGTGCCCCTCGCTGCCCCACTGTTGTTGTGCCCGTGATTTGCCTGCTTTCCCCCCGTTTTTCCTTCTGTGCCCCCGCTGCCCCACTGTTGTTGTGCCCGGGATTTACCTGCTCTCCCCCCCGTTTTTCCTTCTGTGCCCCTCGCTGCCTATCGCCATTCCCGCCGCTGCGTCCCCTGCGGCCCCGCCCCCCTGACTGCCCATTCGCTGCCCCTGCCTCCCGCCTCCCCATAAATGGCGGCCGCTGCACGGCCGCGCAGCGGACGTGCGCAGCGGGCGCGCCGCTGGCGCGCCGAGGCGCGCCTAAGGCAAGCCCGTCTGCGCCCGTCCGCGACTGGACCGCGCCCAGCGCCAGAACCCCTGGATCCCACCGATGCAACACCACTCGACGGACCTACGACGCCGCCACACTCACCGCACTCAATGCCGGCCGGAACCCTGCCTGCTACCGAGCCTCACCGAGACGCACCCACGGACCCTTCACCTGCCAAACCTGCCGGTTCACCTGCCCCCTGACGTGCACCACCTCCGCCAAGTCGAGCAACAGCAGCAACCACCTGAAATGCATCCTGCTGAACACCCGCTCCGTCCACAGGCACGCCGTGGAACTCTGGGACCTGCTCGACGCAACAGCACCGGACATCGCCTTCCTCACCGAAACCTGGATGAACGCCTCCTCAGCGCCTGACATCGCCATAGCCATCCCGGATGGATACAAGATCACCCGGAAGGACCGCGTCAACCAGACGGGAGGAGGCATCGCCATCGTACACAAGAACACCATCCGCATCTCGACTAACTCCGACGAGACCTTCACCGCCGCCGAACACCTACACTTCCAGATACACACGGACCCCAAGACCACCCTCCGAGGCACCCTCATCTACAGACCCCCGGGACCACGCACACTATTCAGCGAAGACATCGCAGACTTCATCAGCCCGCACGCCATGCCCTCCGCCGACTACATCCTCCTAGGGGACCTCAACTTCCACCTGGAGAACAACAACGACAGAAACACCACCGCCCTGCTGGACAACCTCGCCAACCTCGGACTCAAGCAACTGGTGAACACGCCCACCCACTACGCCGGCCACACGCTTGACCCCGTCTTCTCGTCCAGCAAGCACATCTCCTTCAGCCACGCCACCGGACTCCACTGGACCGACCACAGCTGCGTCCACTTCAGCTTCAGAAAGACTGCGACCCACCACCACCCGCAACAGGCTCCCCGCCGGAGCTGGAGCAAGATCACCGCCGAGCAGCTCACCGCCTCCCTCAGCCAGAACACACCCACCGACACAACGGACCCAAACGAAGCAGCCAGCAACCTCGCCAAGTGGCTGACCGCCTGCGCCGACGACCTCGCACCACTAAAAAACCCTCCCAGCAGACCCGGAAGCAAGAAAACCCCTTGGTTCACCAACGAACTCAAGGAATCCAAGAAGAACTGCCGCACTCTCGAGAAAACCTGGCGACTCGACCAGACCACAGACAACAGGACCGCCCTCAAGCACGCCACCCGCAAACACCACCAGCTGATCCGTGCCACCAAGAAGTCGGCACTCAAAGAACGACTGGACAACAACGCCCATGACAGCAAGGAACTTTTCAGCATCGTCAAAGAGTTCTCCAACCCCAGCGCCGGAAACAACGACATCACCCCCTCGCAAGACCTCTGCAACTCACTCTCCGCGTTCTTCCACCGCAAGATCACCGACATACACAACAGCTTCAACGCACAAACAACGCACCCTACCGCCGAACCAATGCCCGCCACCACCACCCTCTGCAACTGGACCCCGATCAACACCGAAGACACCACCCGCACGATGAACTCCATCCACTCCGGATCACCAACCGACCCCTGCCCACACCACGTCTTCAACAAAGCCGACGCCACCATCGCACCCCATCTCCGGGACATCATCAACTCCTGCTTCCGCACCGCCACCTTCCCGGAGAGCTGGAAGCACGCCGAGCTTACCGCCCTCCTGAAGAAACCAACGGCGGACCCCACCGACCTCAAGAACTACCGCCCCATCTCGCTCCTTCCGTTTCCGGCCAAAGTCATCGAGAAGACCGTCAACAGACAGCTTGCCGCCTTCCTCGAGACGAATGGATCCTCGACCCCTCGCAGTCCGGGTTTCGGGCCAACCACAGCACCGAGACCGCCCTTATCGCAGCCACCGACGACATCAGAACCCTAACCGACAACGGGGAAACAGCTGCCCTCATCCTCCTGGACCTCTCCGCGGCGTTCGACACCGTCTGCCACCGCACCCTAGTGAAGCGCCTCAGCAACATCGGAATCCGAGAGAAAGCACTGGAATGGATCATCTCGTTCCTCGCCGGAAGAACCCAGAGAGTCCGCCTCTCCCCGTTCAGATCCGAAGCCACCGAAGTCATCTGCGGCGTTCCACAAGGATCCTCACTCAGCCCGACCCTCTTCAACGTCTACATGAGCCCCCTCGCAGCCATCGCACGCCGACACAACCTCAACATCATCTCCTACGCCGACGACACCCAGCTGATCCTCTCCCTCACCAACGACCCCACTACCGCCAGAGCCAACCTGCACGACGGGATGAGAGACGTCGCCGACTGGATGAGGAACAGCCGCCTTAAACTGAACTCAGACAAGACGGAAGTCCTCATCCTGGGCTCATCACCCTCCGCCTGGGACGACTCCTGGTGGCCCCCGGCCCTGGGCACCGCACCCAAGCCAACGGACCACGCACGCAACCTGGGCTTCATCCTGGACTCCTCCCTATCAATGACCAAACAAGTCAACGCCGTCTCATCTTCATGCTTCAACACCCTGCGCATGCTCCGCAAGATCTTCAGATGGATCCCCACTGAAACCAGGAAGACCGTCACCCAGGCACTCGTCACCAGCCGACTGGACTATGGGAACACCCTCTACGCCGGAACCACAGCCAAACTTCAAAAGAGACTCCAGCGCATCCAGAACGCCTCCGCACGACTCATCCTGGACATCCCCCGACACAGCCACATCACCGTACACCTGAAAGACCTGCACTGGCTCCCCGTCAGCAAGAGAATCACGTTCAGACTCCTCACCCACGCACACAAGGCCCTCCACGACCTGGGCCCAAAGTACCTCAACGACCGCATGTCCTTCTACACGCCCACACGCCAGCTACGATCAACCAGCCACGCCCTCGCCACCGTACCACGCATCCGCAGAACCACCGCCGGAGGAAGATCCTTCTCCTACCTGGCGGCCAAGACCTGGAACTCCCTCCCCACTCACCTTCGGCGAACCCAGGACCATCTCGCCTTCAGGAAGCAGCTCAAGACCTGGCTGTTCGAGCAGTAACTTACCCCCTCCCCCAGCGCCTTGAGACCCTCCCGGGTGAGTAGCGCGCTCTATAAATGCCGTGATTGATTGATTGATTGATTGGAACCGGCCGCATGCAGCGTGGGGCCCTGGGAGAGGGCCTCCTCCACCGCCCCCCCACCTCGGACTTGCTCCTGTGGCTCCCGGTGGCTTAGTGTTGGCCCTCCAGCGCAGGGGGCCCCTGCTGTCGACCTCGGGGCCTGGCTTCTGTGGCGCTCCTGCCGGTGTGGGCCGCCGAGGGCGGGATTGGGATTGGCTGAACCCTTGGCTGTTGTGGGGCCGTGGGCCTGGCTCCTGCGGCCGCTAACTTGGACAAGGCGGGGGACTGGAGGCTCACCTCCTCTCCTGTGGCTACTGCGGAACTGGTGGCACGTGTCGGAGGCCTTACAGCGGACAGGTACTTCCTGAAGGGGTTCGGCCGTCACATCGGGCGGCAGGGGGGGGGCGCGTGGCCCTGCCTCTCCTCTGACCGCCACAGCTGCCCCTCATCCTGCTCTGGTCCGCTTTGGGAGTCTCTGCACCTGGATTCTCGCACGGGGGTCTGAGGGGCTCTGCTTGAGACAAGACTCGACCGTCGGTCGGGCGGTGGCAGGGGGGGGGTGGGTGGCCACCTGTCTTGTGGATTGTTACCTGCCTTGTTATGTTGGCCTAGGCCTGGCTGCCATACTGCTTTTCTTTGCGCACGTTACACTGAGCCGGGCCTTCCTTGCCCTTTGCTCGTGCCAAGTTCTTTTGCACTGTCTGCATTTTCTGTTGTTCACCTTTTTGGGCTCAGTCTGCACAAACATGTACAAGGTCGCATAACAATGTATTCTGGTTCTTCCTGATATGGCCAGCCTCGCGCACCCAGACATAACATTATGTGCAATTGCCATGAAGAATTTGATATGCTTTTAATACTGTGGTTTACTAGCGCTTAAACACACTTGGAGAAATCCCTTTCAGTGAGAAGAGCTATGATGTCCTGCTGATGTAATTCTGCATCTAGAGACTGAGGTATGGGGGTTCGCTAGTCAAAGCCCAGAGGTCTTCTATTACTATAATAAACTATCTTACTGCAAGGGGAGGGTGGTAATGTTATTTATACGTTTATCCACTGAGCTCTGAGATGCTTTCCCCGTTTGTATTCTATGGAATTGTAACCATGCTGCTTATATTAGTAATATGCATTATGCTATTAGTACTGACACGTGTACTGTACATTAGAGCACGTAAGTTGGAATAAACATTTTAACCTATCCAGTGTCTCTTCCTACGCACCTTGTGGACAAGTACGAGTGAGTGGCGAAAGAGTGTTCTTGCTTCAGTGAGTCCTGAGATAAAGATACCGTGTTCTGGGTTGTCCAAACATTAGTACTTGGGTGCTAATGGGATGCTAAGCTAGTTGGGTTGGGGTTTTTGGGTGCTATGGTATATGGTGGCAAACCACTGTATTCCAGGGTCCCATTTTCCTGTGCATAGCTCTGTGTATGTGCAGAAACCTTACGACATGGCGCGACCACCGTGGGGCTGCTTATCTGCGAGACGCTTGAGTAGTACTTGTGCTTGTCCACAAACCCCTCGCGTACGCTTCCGGAGGCGTATGTGACGGTGATACCTCCTATATTGAATGTTTTATAGGTTCTTTCAAGCTTGATATTATTAAAAAAGGTTAGTTAATAGACCCATTTTTGTGCTCCCTGTTAGGTTGTCGAATATAATTGTTTAGTCATGGCTGGTGTGGCGATAGCTGCACATAGTCGAGGAGCACTCCGAGACCACTTAGCTGTGTATGGAGTGCCCGATACAGGGGTCGAGTTGGTCTTTGTGGTTCAAGCCGATGCGGCTTATCACTTTGAAGTGTTTTACACTTGGATCACTTTTGAAGCGGTGGATGCAGGTGATAAGCTGTTTCATGAATATAAACCCACCGCTGTTCCTGCTGCCTATCGACCCTATACTGCTCTTGAAGTGCCTCTCACGGCTTGGCAGCACCGTGTTTGGTTCAATGGCGCCCTACCACAACCAACTACCGCAGTTCGTTTAGGCCCCTTATCAATTCAGGGGGCCACTTGGCCTGTATTGGCCGGGTATACCCCGCATCCAAATTATCTGGCATTACCGCTTGCGGAACTGCGCACTATGCATACCGAATTGGTGCGAGTGCATCGAGCCTTGGTGACATACGTTACAGGAAGCCTCCATGGAGCTGCTCCTGTAGTCGCAGGCCAACCAGCTATTGCTGCTGGAGTGACTATAAGTCCTGTCATGGTAAATTCTGTGATGGGCAAACGTCCACAAAATAAGGATGACTATCCTTACTGGCTTGCTGAAAAGTTCGATCAGATAGAAGCAGTGTTTCCACATACATCCCCAGTAGATAAACACCGCATCCTCACGATAAGTTTGCCAAAAGACATAATCCCCGATTTGACATCATGTGAAAACTGGGGTAAGGTATTCGCAGCAGTTTATTCAAAATGTTTTGGAACTCCTTCCATGACGGTTCTACCCTCTGTAATTAAAAAGTACAGGATGAACATGGCCCTGAAGCGGCTGTGGAATTAGGGATGAGACTAGTGGGAGTGTTTGATGTAGTAGCAGAGCTGATCCTTGGAAATGTCAAGGGCGATGCTATGAACTTTCAAGTAGCGAATGCTTTGGCTTTAGTCCCAGAGTTGGACAGGCCTCGCGAATTACCGAAAATAATAGCCCGGGCTTATAAAACAATTGGAAGAAATAGCCTAGGCAACAAGCCTTTTGTAAAAATGCAAACTCAATCGCAAACACAAGTTACACAAACAAAAAGTGCATCTGAGAAAGATGATAGACCAGTCTTCACTAAAAAGAGTTGGAGACAGAAAAAACAGGGTAAGCAACAAAAGAAGCCGGGGTCGAGAGGCGCTTCCCCAGTTTCGGTTTCTTCTGAACGTACTTATGATTTACGTGATAGGTCAAGGATTAAATCACCAGAAAGGTTTCAGAGCTCTGATACGCGTTCTCCTCGTTCTTCACAGGCCCAGACGTCGTCACAGGCTGGTGGAGGAGGACGGCAAGATAGAGGAAGGGGCCGAGAGGCTCCCCAGGAGCGAGACCAACCTCGACAACAAGTCAGAGGGAAAGCAGAAGATTTTCATCTTCCTCGACCGCAATTTCAGAAGAAAAAGGTTGCCGCTGTCACAGCGAAATATGCCTCAGACCGTGAGAACGAGACTCCAGAATTGGACGTGGGCAGTGACCCTCCTAGACAGCGCCGCGGAAGTTACCATAGTGCGGGAGGCGCTACGTCCTCATATGGAGGCGACAGCAACTGAAACATTCGTTACGGTAGAGACAGCTGACACGAGAGTGGCACCCCCTGACAGACTATATAATATAGTCATACAAATTGAAGGTGACATACCGCGTGAAATAAAAGGGATTTTTGGGAAAATCTAACCTCTTCATATGACATTTTGTTAGCAGAGGTGGATTGGCCACCCCCATTCGTATTAGCTGCACATAAAGGAGAGGAGGTAATCCTTCCAAGCTTTTCAAAGCATGTCCCAAAAGACAAAGCTGAAGCACTTGCAGCTGAGTGGGCTGTGTACCTGGCACCAGCGTTATACCGCAACCATGTGGGATGGGATGAAGAATCACCTCCTCATGCAATACCTTTGCGGTCACTACCGCAGCCACAACCCCAATATCCCATCAAACGGCAGGCAAAAGGCCCCGTCTCCGAAATTCTGACACAGTTGGAATATCAGGGAGTAATTGAACCATGCGTATCACCTATGAACAATCCCCTTTTCGTGGTTTCTAAACCCGATGGATCGTACCGCTTAGTTTTGGATTACCGGCATTTAAATACTCATTGTCGGAACTTTGCGGTGCAAAATACACACAGTTCTGCGCTTGTAGACAGTCTTGTTCGTAAAAAATACAAAACGACACTTGACCTTTCAAATGGTTTCTACACGCACAACCTAGCCCCGGAGAGTGGTCAATGGACCGCATTCACATCCGGTGGTAAATTATTCCAGTTCCGGCGATTACCCATGGGCTATAAAAATAGTCCAGGTATATTCGCCGCCCGTGTTGTTTCTTTGTTAAATGACATTGATCAAGACGCATGTTCGTACGTTGATGACATCTATCTGACAGACGACGAGTTATATCAGCATCTGTCCCGTGTGGACCGCATTATTCTTGAATTTGCGGAGCAGGGTTACAAATTTAACTTTGCTAAGTCACACATTGCTGAATTTACCGTTCTGTTCTTGGGCTATGAGCTCAATAACGAAGGTAAGGGCTTAGCCCCCATTTCTTGGAAAAATGTGCACATTTGTGCTCCCCAAATACTCTGAAGAAACTTCAGTCTTTTCTGGGTTTCTTGAATTTCGGGCGTACTTACATTCCCGAATATGCCCAGCGTATCAAGCCTTTGTATGCTTTGATACAACCTACTTATTCAAGGTCTTGCTGGCTGCCTGAGCATACCTCAATTTTGCAGTCTTTGCAGACAGACCTATTGGAGTCTAAATATCTTTTGACTCGTGATAACCACACAAACCTGGTGATTAGAATAATTCCGGGGCGGTGGGTTTCACCTATTTAACCTTTAATGAAGGTGATACAGTACCTATCGCATACAAGTCACATCTGTACACTTCCGCTGAATTGCGCTTTACATCTGTTGAAAAAGTTCTGACTGCAGTGCAAATGGCGATTCTAAAAGAACGCGCACTGGCACAGGGTAAGCGGATTCTGGTGGTAACACCCTGTCCTGCCCTGGAGGCAGTAACAAAGGCAAGTGTACCGAACTCAAAAGCAATGCATCCCCGTTGGATACAATGGGCTACATCTTTGACGTCTTCGGACGTCACTTTTGTTTTTGATTCTTCTCTTCAGACTCAGGAGTTTTTGCAGTATGAATTCGTTCATCCTCCTCCTTTGTTTTTATTACCGCTTGAGGATTACAAATGTGTGATCTACACCGATGGTTCGGCGCAACCGGCCACTGGGTCCAAGCACGCTTATTCTGCTGCATGTGCTATTGTTGCGGGATCCTTTGTGGATGGCAAGTTCAAATCCACTGTAGTGCATACTCGCACACTTGGAGATAGTACCGCACAATTGGCCGAGCTGCATGCATTGCTACTTGCGCTTGAGTTCGCTTCTCAGGATGAGACCACTCTTATTGTATGTGATTCTTTTTACTGTGTACAATCTTACAATGACAATCTGTTTTTCTGGTCGAAAAACGACTACAAGGACGCAAAAGGGAGCACAATTAAGCATAAAATGCTTTGGGTTCGAGTGGCAGAATTGCAACAACGTCTGCCCCTCACACAGGTGGTTCACACCTTAGGCCATCAGCGGGTGGGCGCACACGCTATTGGTAACGATCTGGCAGATGAAGCTGCCCGTTCAGCAGTAGTCACGTGTTCAGTAGCAGCGGTTACCAGGTCCATGTCTAAAATTGACCCTGTTATACTAGCAGCTATTGCTGCAACCAATGAAGGTGATAATTACCCTACAGGTTTCCCTTCCAAGTATTCTTACACATTAAGTCCCGATCAGGTTCCTTATGTAACTATACCTGACGTTGGAGATCGGCTGATCCCCAACGCGGACCGCAGGAGTGCCTTGATATCAGCTGCACACGAAGGCATGGCCTCTGCTCATGCAGGTGTGTCAGCTACGGTTTCCATCTTGCAGCAGCGTTATTGGTGGCGTGGGTTATATAAAGACACCCGTGCTTTTGTGCTTTCTTGCGACGTTTGTCAACAGATTAAGCCTTCCACGGTAACACGTCCACCACAAACACCGCTCTGCATTGCTAACAGACCCTTTGGGTGTGTTTACTTGGATCACTGCGGTCCATTCTCATCAGACACTGCTTATAAATACATCTTAGTGGCAGTGGACTCGTGCACACGGTTTCTCTGGGTCTGGCCACAACGGAGTGCTGACGCCCGAAATGTAATCAGGGATTTGCGTGTCTTTGTGGGAATTTTCGCATGCGGCACCTTCCATTCGGACCAAGGTCCAGCGTTTGCCTCTAGGGCTTACAAGGATGCAATGGCTTCGCTTGGGGTGCGGGTGAAATTTTCGTCTCCGTATAGGCCTGAGGGCAACTCTATCGTTGAACGAATGAACCGTGACTTAAAGCAATCCTTAACAGCTAGGGTTATAGGTACTGGCAGGAACTGGCTGGCCCATTTGTATACCGTTCAGCGTGCACTTAATAATCTCCCTAGAAGACCTCTGGGTGGGCGGACCCCATACGAAATGCTCTTTGGCATAAGAATGTTTGTGCCTGACCTTGAGGGCCCAGACATCGCGGCGCAATCCGCCAAGTTTGATGTAGATAACCATTCTGCTATGTTACAGGACTTACAAGAAGCCCGAGACAAACTTGCAACTACACATTTGCCTTCAGCCACAGATCCTGCGTTGCAGATTCCGGTAGCCGGCTGGCTTCCGAAAGTTGGAGAACTGGTTCGAGAGAAGGTTGAAAACAAAAAGAATTTGGCCCCTCTTTTCGTGCACCGGTTCCAGTTCTTGGCCTGAAGGGAACACGTACAGTCATTTTACCACCGCTTCCTGGTCGCAAAGAGAACAGATACATCTCAGTTGAAAATGTCAAGCTACAGCGCCTGGCCGATCCTGAATAGTGTCACACCAGCGGTCTCTTGTCCTGCCATTTATCGGACATATGTTAATAGTCCATCTGCACGAACGATCGCTGATGCTGTAATTGAGATGGTTGATTTGCCTGAAACTACGATTGATCCCCAACTCTCCACCAATATCAACGAGGACGAGTATACTTATCCTGCATCAGAATCGGTGGCACATCAACCAACAACGCCACTAAGCCCGACTCGTTATTCCTTTGATTCGGATTCCACATCTTCAAAAGTTCCATCCAAGTTCAGTATTTTTATATCCTGGTTTAGAGACAATTTTTGATTCCACCCTGGACATACCTCTGGTTGGTACTTTTCTTGATATTTTTGTTCATGTCCATTGGCTTTGTCACAGTGTTTTTTCTACTAATCAATGGTCACTATTTACCTGAACGCTCTGCTGTAGACTATGTTTCTGGAACTTTGGCTCCTCATTCCTCGTCTCACATCATGAAGCGTGACCACACATTTGTGAACATTTCAGCCTTCCCAGTTGCTGATGGCATCGTATGGGATGCAGTGAACTATCAAATCCATGGTCCGACGGAAATCATTAATGTACCTAATGTCCTTCGTGTTTCAATGGGTGATGTAGTACAAAATAATATTCATTCTGATGATTGGGATGTACATGCCGTTGAAGCATTGTTTGCCGATTTAAAATATTATGCCTCTTTTAATGCTGAGGATTTATATATGAATTCTGCGAATTATGCCGATTTGTATTGTTACCAACATTGGGGTAATCATTTTCTCCATAAGCCAAGTGCCCTGCGTAGTTTTGTTAACTACACCCAATGGGAACATTGTCCAAACCCCTTGCCAGGTAGCTCACAAACTCTTCGACATAAGTTTACCTATTTTACTGATTTTAATCGATCGAACCCTGCATCCTATTATTTTAGACTTAATACCACATCAACTCAGAAAATTATGTTGACACACACCAAATTGCTTTATTCGGGTTCCTTTTTAAGTGCCCTAACTGTGGGTGGTTATGAGTACTGGGAGGATACAATAGATTTGAAATCTATTTGGGGCTCCAAGCCATGGCAGGTACAGGGAACCGAGGCGTTGCATCGTGCTTGCCTCATCCCTACCCAAATTATGTTCCTAAATGCTTCCATCTATCAGACTACATGTTGGGGCTTAGCAACCACTAAACAATTGAATACGCCATCAATACCATCCCTGTCGAGTTTTCCAAATGAAAGCTCACGATTCAATATGTCCCTCGTGTCCCTGCAGGCAATGTTACAAAATAATTCGTTTAATGTTTCTGAGCTGGTTCAGTCACCCTGGTTAATATGGCCTATATCATCTAATGCATGTCAAATGCGTTTTCATGATACTGGTGCTAGCTACACACAGAATAGGCCTGATCCGAGGTTTACTGATGCCCGTACTGTCACTACATACTCTGTTGGTAAATTATGCAAACAATGGCTGCAACATTCGTCCCTTGATTCTGTTAAACAACATTTGTCCCTCCTTTCAGGCAATATTGATCTGTCCGACTTTGTTTTGGGACCTCGTGGTCCCCGACCTAAGAGATTCATTTATGAAACGTATAATGAACTCAGGAAGCTATCACAAATGGAAGCTGCTTCCCGTCTTCGGGAAATAGATCAAGCAAATATGGAAAAGGTGCTTGCTGTTGTTGACAATAGTATTAATACCCTGTCTTCTCGCATTTACACTTTAGAGAATATTGTGTCCTCTGTTGTTGATATTGTACAAGATGATGTTTCTATGTTATATCATGGTCAGAATCAATTGCGCTCAGTTATGCAGTTTGCATGGACTTTACAAACACTTAAGTTAGGTAAAGTGCCTTGGCATTTTTTGAACACCTCTGCCTTATTTCTACCTTTTAACTTAACTGACAAACAGCAATTTATGTCCATGAAGGATGCAACTTACACTCTATTACATATCGAAAAGGTGGATCCTTTGCCTTTCTCTGTTGCAGAACTCGATTCTGCTGTATGGCTAGTCCATGGGGTTATAGCTTTACCATTTTCCTTGTTTGAATTTGACTCGTGCATGAAACATTATCCTGTGGGCCGTTACCGGCCATTGGGCAGTGCTTTCCTGCATGAACTCTGGTCCTTGCCTTTCATGTATAAATGCCTTCGGGACGGCACTGAAGTCTTTCTCACGGGGGAGTACTGCGACTCGACTATAGGTCATTCGCTTATTTGTAAACACATTAAATTGCATGGCTCATGTAGCGTTTCCTCTCCTAATCTTGCTTGTGTGCTGAAAGGTATTCCTGCTCCTGTTATTTCTCCTACTTTCACTCTCCTTTCCAATGGTAGTTATTTACTTTTAAATAACGAAAACTGTTGTGGCCTGCAGGCTGGCATTCCTTACATTGTAACAGTTTCGCACAGGGTTGTCTGCTGCAAAATGTGCTTTTTCCTCCCCTCATGGCAAGGTTGATATCTCTATTTGGCCTTCCATCCCTACCATGGAAGCTGATTTCAATAGACTGAGCAGAATAAAGGCACTATTATTAAACGAGGAAGTTATGCTCACGTCCGCCCGGGAGACATTCATTCTCCAGGTGGCGAGTACCCACAGTGAAATACAGGCCCTTTTAAACACTAATCTCCCCCAACATTTTGGGGAGTTAATACATCGTATTTTTAACGCATCTAACACTGAAGGCCTAGTACACTTTTTTAAGGTCGTTGGGTCGGGCTTGGTGTCCTCCTTCCAAACTATTTTTGGTGTCATCCCGGCTTTCATACATTCTATATTTTCCAGTGTCTTTGGCGGTTTCCCATTGATCCTCGCTTTAGCGGCTGGTGTCTTGCTCTTAATTTGCTTTCTGCGCAATGGCTGCTCCCCGATGGGACCTGCTCGATCCAGAACGCCTCCAGCTGCTCCGTGAGCGCCTTTTGACCGGTTTTGGTGTCTTGCCATTGGCGACACTGAGTGTGTCATATACTCTTTCATTTCGCTTTGCGTATTTCACTTGCGTGCAACCTGTGATGACTTGTGTCCGCTGTCCTTTCACCTGGACTCTGGATTATTGCCTCTCCAATTCGTCATTGTCTGTTCCGGATTTTGTTCAGTTGATGGGTCCCTTAGAGGCCCATGAGCAGGACTGTTCCGTCGCTGGCTGTATGGCGCGTGCGGCTGCACTGGGGATTTTGGCGCAATGGGATATCTGGGCGGCTGCCCTGGATCTCCTACAACGAAGCTGTTTCAATTATCACGCAAGCTGTCCCGCATTGCTTCTGGATGCTCCCTTTGCTGAGGAGCATTCCTGCTCTTTTGAACTCATGGATTGGATGGCATCTATGTTTTTTGACGATTCCAATGATGAACTCTTGGAGGGTATGGCTTTTTTCTGCACCTACACTATCATGGATTGACCTGCCCTTCGCCGTTTGGGCGCTCCCTGTGCTCCGAAGTCTCTTTTTCTCCTCTGATGGGCCTCTGTCCTGGCCGCCGGACTGTCCAGGGGAGGGTGTCTTGTGGATTGTTACCTGCCTTGTTATGTTGGCCTAGGCCTGGCTGCCATACTGCTTTTCTTTGCGCACGTTACACTGAGCCGGGCCTTCCTTGCCCTTTGCTCGTGCCAAGTTCTTTTGCACTGTCTGCATTTTCTGTTGTTCACCTTTTTGGGCTCAGTCTGCACAAACATGTACAAGGTCGCATAACAATGTATTCTGGTTCTTCCTGATATGGCCAGCCTCGCGCACCCAGACATAACATTATGTGCAATTGCCATGAAGAATTTGATATGCTTTTAATACTGTGGTTTACTAGCGCTTAAACACACTTGGAGAAATCCCTTTCAGTGAGAAGAGCTATGATGTCCTGCTGATGTAATTCTGCATCTAGAGACTGAGGTATGGGGGTTCGCTAGTCAAAGCCCAGAGGTCTTCTATTACTATAATAAACTATCTTACTGCAAGGGGAGGGTGGTAATGTTATTTATACGTTTATCCACTGAGCTCTGAGATGCTTTCCCCGTTTGTATTCTATGGAATTGTAACCATGCTGCTTATATTAGTAATATGCATTATGCTATTAGTACTGACACGTGTACTGTACATTAGAGCACGTAAGTTGGAATAAACATTTTAACCTATCCAGTGTCTCTTCCTACGCACCTTGTGGACAAGTACGAGTGAGTGGCGAAAGAGTGTTCTTGCTTCAGTGAGTCCTGAGATAAAGATACCGTGTTCTGGGTTGTCCAAACATTAGTACTTGGGTGCTAATGGGATGCTAAGCTAGTTGGGTTGGGGTTTTTGGGTGCTATGGTATATGGTGGCAAACCACTGTATTCCAGGGTCCCATTTTCCTGTGCATAGCTCTGTGTATGTGCAGAAACCTTACGACACACCCTCCCCTCTCATCCTCCTCTTCTCCTTCTTCCCCCCTGCCTGACTGCCAGAGGGTCGTTTGGACCTCCAGCCCCACCTGGTGGCGGCCATGGGCAGAGATCGGGTCGAAAACACCCGCCACGCAGACCAAAATGGACAGGTTCACAACCACGGATCCCGGGGGAGGAACCGCTGACAAAGGCGCGCCCCCCCCCCCGCTACAGACTTGACCACTATCCTCGAAGCCATACACACCTCGCAATCCTCGGTAGAGAGCAAGATTGCTGAAGTCCGATCGACATGACCCTTATCCGGCAAGACCTCCGCAATGCTACGTCCCGGATTAAGGAAACTGAGTCCCGTCAATCCACCGCGGAGGATGATGTTCACCAACTCAAGGACCAGGTTGCTCGCCTCCAGACCCATACCCAAGAGCTCCACCGACGGGCCGAAGATGCTGAAAACAGGTCCATGCGAAACAACCTCCGCCTGGTGGGGTTTCCGGAGGGGGCGGAGCAGGGCCGGGCTGCGGACTTTACCGAACGTTGGCTAAGCTTGTGGATGCCTGAGGGTTCCCTCTCCCAGTGGTTCGCAGTGGAACGAGCGTATCGCTCTTTTGCGCCCAAACCACCACCGGTCGCGCCCGATAGGCCGATAATGCGGATCCTCAATTTTAGGGATCGGGACTCCATTCTGGCCGAAGCCTGCAAGCAGCGACGCCTCCAATACGAGGGTCAGACAATAATGGTCTTCCCGGACTACACTCGCGAGGTCCAGGGCCAACGCCACTCCTTTGGTGAGGTTAAACAAAAGATGCGTGCCCTCAACCTCCAGTACAGGCTCCTCTTCCCGGCCCGCCTCCGGGTTGTGTTTCAGAACAAGACCCTCTTCTTCGATTCCCCTGAGGAGGCCTGGACATGGGTCACGGAGGAGCACCCCGCAAGACTCAACACCCGGAGTCCATTGCCCCGGGATGGCGCCGGAGGCTCTCGCCGAGGCATGCCTGCCCCACAACCACAGTGTAACCGCTCACGCAGGAGGGGAGGCCCGAGACGGGCCCGCTCGGACTCACCATTGGGTCCCTCTCGTCATCCGACGTCCGGAACGCCCCCCGGAGATCCCCACGCTGGGCGGAGGGCTGGCTCTTCCGGCCGCTTGGATCCCGGGACCGCCTCGCCCCACTCATCGCTGGTGGACCTGGCAGACACGGACCTCTCCTGTAGCCAGATTCTTCACACGGGGCCTTCCTGAGCCCAATACGATCTTCCGTTCACAGCCAGTTCTGCAACCCTGAGGCTGCGCTTCAACTTGTAATACTCTGTCTCTCGATGGACATTGCCACTGAACATCCTGCTATGAGGAGGGGTCCTCCACGATTCCCCATTCCCAAGCGTTTTAGTTTTGTCTTTCTTGTGTTTCCTAGTTAGGGCGACAGATGCTTCCGTTCCTGAAGTATAGGGAGGGGGGAGGGTGTTGGATTGAGGGGGGGGGGGCCGTTGTCCCATGCCGATTTGTTTTTGTTGTTTCATTTGTTTATTATACCAGCATACACTTCCAGCTACACGACAAGCGCGCAAGACCCAGCATTGTAGAACTGCACCCACTACCTCGCGCAAATGCACCATACCGACCACTCGCGCTAGGTGTCCTGTCCTTCGCCCGCTTTCCCTATGTCTGACACCTATCCAGAGAAGGCGTCGCTTCACATAATGTCCTGGAATGTTAACGGCTTGCTGGATAAGGTCAAGCGCACAGCGGTCCTGCGTTATGCCCAGCGTCACTATAGACATACTGCTGCTCCAAGAGACCCACCTGGTAGGCAACCATTGCCCTTTCCGGGGGGGGCAGAGCTTGCTCGCGACTAAGATGGCCGCTTGAGCGTGAAGCTCCGCAAGTCCATCTATCTATCCGCCATCTATCCGACGTCTAAATCGATAGTTTGGCTCCTCCAGGACCGTCACTGCTGCGCCCTGTGCTGCTGCACAGAACAAGCTGATGCTGGCGGCTGAGCTCGCCTGGAGCTCGGAGCTGTGACCGATACTGGCAGCCGCGGGCGGTGAGGCCTTGGATCCCCGCACTGCCGTCCGGAACTGAGGCAGCCTGCTGTGCTGGGCGGAAGCGGCGCCCTACGCGAGGTGCCTGGTGGAGTTGGAGGGCAGGCCCGCGTTTAGCCCGGAGCCCGGTGTGGCGCCTGTGGAGCCCACTTGCTATGCCGCACTGTCTCCCCTACTGGCCGGAGTAGAGCGTGGTGAGTTGCGGTGCTGAGGGCGGGCGCTGCGGCCCCTGTGCGAGGTGCCGCGCTCACTGCGGCACGCCCAGAACGACTGGAGGGCCTGATACCGGGTGCGCGAGCCTGGCCCTGTGAGGCCCCTCGGGACTGGGGCTCAGAACACCGGAGCGGTGACTCCCGCCTGCGCTCCGAAGAAGGCGGGTGCGGGCGTGAAGTGTCCGCCATATTTGAGCGAGCGCCGCTGGAGCCTCCTGCTGGGCCACTCACAACTGCGCCTGAGACGGGAGTTGCCCAGCGCGAAGAAGCTGCTGCAACGCTGAGTGATTTCCCCCAGTGAGGCGGTAAATTCCTATTGTGCGAAGTGTCGGCTTTATGCTGTGTGTGGCCTGAGGGGAAGACCTCTGATGAGGGGGAGAACTCTTTTATGTGGAAGTGCTGCACTACGTCAGTCGCGCTGGTGACTTCGCTGCATACTTGATCTGTGGTGTCTGCTGGCTGCCCCAGGTGGAGTCCTCTGAGAGTGGGCGGTCATGGCGCCACTACACCAGTGGTTGTGATGGGCCCTTGCAGGGAGGATGTGCCCTACGGGGTAGTGGAACAGAAGATACGTGTTGCTGGACTGTTGACTAGGCGTGGTGCCTTCCCCGCATTCGCTGCGTGTGTACTAGGGGGAGGCCTAGCCTTTCGTGGAGACGCTGCGGCGGGCTGCTGGCCTCCCGCGGTTCGTGCGCCCTGGGCTACTGCTGCTGGAGGGGAGTGACCTGTGACCGGAGGGGAGAGTTGGTCTGCGACATACTTGATCTGACTCGACAGTGGAACTGCACCAAAGATGGGTAGAGTAGACCATACCCAACCCAAGCTCACGTTCGACCCCAAGAAATCCAAAAGCCGCGACGCAGCCCCAGAAGACAGCAAAACCTCGCCTGACCCGCCCCTGGAGGATGCTGAAGGCGACATCCGCACTATGCTCGCTGCGATGGACAAGGGACTTCAAAATAGTATGTCTGTCCTTGGCTCTAAAATAGACTCGCTTTCCTACCGCATGGACAGGATGTCCGAGCGGCTGGATAAGCATGCGCAACGCTTGGATATGGCGGAACGGCGAGTCGTTGAAGTGGAGGAAGCGCAGACCACGCTGGACACGGGCCACAAGCAATTGGGCAGGGTTATGCAGGTGCTGCAGGACAAAACTGAGGACTTGGAAGCGCGTTCTCGGCGCTGCAATCTCAGAATCACTGGCCTTCCGGAGTCGACGCAGACCGGCAACATGGAACAATTGATAGAAAAGATGCTGGTCACTATGCTTGGTAGTTAGACTTTTTCGCCTATGTTTGTCATCGAGAGAGCTCACCGTTCATTGGGCCCACGCCCGGCGCCTGGTGCTGCGCCGCGTCCCATCATAGCGAAGTTGCTCAACTATTGGGACAGAGACTCGGCATTGAAAGCTGCCAGAGATAAGCAGCCTCTGCAGTATGAAGGTTCTACATATATCACTGTTCCCTGATTTCACGCTAAAAGTGCAGGAAGCGCGACAACAGTTTACCTCACTGAAGAAAAAGCTACGAGAGGACAACATTGACTATGCCATGCTGTATCCTGCCAGACTCCGGGTTAACCGACAAGGACAGTCGCACATTTTCACGGACCCGAAAGTTTTGCAGAAGGCCATGAAAGAATGGGCTAAAGACGAACGTCGCAGCCCAGAGCGATCCTCGTTGGAGGGTGCAGTAGGTGGCGATCTGGATGAACAGGACTGACCGTAGCTCTTTCTAATGCGCAGATAAGATTCTACTCCTGCCTCTGCTGTAGCTGTGTGGACTCACTCGCTGAGGGGGATCGGGGTACAGGGCTCTTCTTTGGATAACTGGTTAATGTGTTGTTAAATTGGTTTTGCTGTGTTGGTACAGCCGCTCTCCCTCGGCTGTGAAGTTAGAGGTCTGTGGCTGGCGGGAGGCGGGTTTGTTGTATTGTGAGGTTCTGACCAAGGTCACTGGAGGGTACTTGATGGACAATGTATCGGCTTTAGATGTATAATTTTGCACTGATGGCTTGCGGGACAGAGGCCAGTTTGGTATTCTCTTCAAGGTTATCTGATTTGAGCGTGCTACCTCTGCCCGCGAGTGTGTCACACAGCTGGGGTATTGTTGATTGTGGGGGAGGGAAATTGGGACCCCGCTTTTGTTTCGCAAAAAGTGACATCCGTATCCTTGTTGTGGTGTCATCATGAGGGTTCAGGTGGTCCGATTTCTTGAGATTCGTCTAGGCATAGTTGGGGGATGCCAGGTGGGGGGGGGTTGGATGGGAGGGGTTTTTGTGGGCTTAATGTGGATTATGGACACGGTCTACCCGACTTTTCAGTATTTTGCGCTATAGGTTTCTATGGGTAGCACTGACAGGCCGTCGCTTGATGCTGAAGCGACCACCGAAGGTCATCTTGGCTTAGAGGCAACACGTGGTAGGTTGAGGGCCCTCACATGGAATGTGCGGGGTCTCCATGACCACAGAAAACTGCCCAAGGTATTGGCATATTTAGCGAGACACGAAATTGACGTAGCTCTCTTGCAAGAAACACACCTGCCAACTAATAGTCCCAGGCTCCACGGTAGAGGGCTTAAAGATTCTGTACATGCTGCGGGTTTTACTACACATGCCCTTGGAGTATTGACTTGGGTTCGCCCTAAGGCATCGCTCAAACTAGATCCTCTGGTCACGGATAGTGACGGAAGATACGTCATTTCGAGATGCCGAGGGAGAGGTATGGATGTTCTACTTATTAATGGATACGGCCCCAATTATGATAACCCTGGGTTCTTCTCTGCTCTTGCCGACAAGGTGCGAGGTTTTGGGATAGCGCAGCAGCTCTGGGGTGGGGATCTAAATGTTGTTCTGAACCCGGAACGTGACCGGTCGGGGGGCCCGGCTAGGCATGTCACTGCGGCAGCAAAGGCTATCTTGGATGCTATGGTGAGACTAGATTTGTGCGATGTGTGGAGGCGTAGGTTCCCTGACAGAGGGGGATATACTCACTACTCTGCATTTCATGACCTGTACATGCGTATTGATTACTGGTTAGCCTCTGGACAACTGTTTGAACAGAGAGTGTGCGAGGTGCTCCCCCGCACCCTTTCTGATCACTCCCCAGTACTGATGGTATTGGAGGTACCCCAGAAAACGATTCCCCCCTTTTACTTGGAGGTTCCCCCCGTACTCTTTGTTGGACGAGGCATTCCAGGCAGAACTAGCTGAGGCAATTGACATTTACTTTGACAAAAATGTTGGCTCAGTAGAGAGCTTTCAGGTGATATGGGACGCATTCAAGGTGTATATCCGGGGGGTCACCATGACCAAGCACTCAGGGGTCTTGCGATCGCTGCGCAGGAGACTGGCTGGCTTGAAGGCCTCGTTGTCCGACTTAGAAAGGAGGCTGAGGCAGGGAGCGGGCGATGAGGTCCTGACAGAATTCAAGTCCCAACTGCAGGAATTCCAAGAGACGGCGGATGCTGAAATGAAGCATCTTGGTAAATACGCCGTTGCTCGTACGTTCGGCGAGGGAGAGCGTCCCGGGAGGGTGCTTGCTCAGCTTTTGAAGAAAAGACGTGAGCAGACTGCTGTGACGGAACTCTCATCGGCAGAGGGTGCGATACTTACCGAAGCCTCTGACGTTGCTGAAAGATTCAGACAGTTTTACTCAAATCTTTACTCCTCGAGTAGTTCTGGTACGGAGGAGGAAATTTTTGATTACCTAGCATATATTAAGCTGCCTTGGCTGACCAATTCACATCGAGAATTTCTGATGCGTCCTATTGAAAAAGAGGAGATCAGTCTAGCTCTGTCCACAATGAAGTCTGGGAGTGCTCCGGGGATAGATGGCCTGACCGTTGCGTTTTATAAGGCTTTTCAGGAATTGTTGCTGCAGCATTTGCATACCCTGTTCGAAGAAATGTGCGTGTCTGGTACGATGCCACCCTCGATGAGGGAGGCAATAATAATAGCCATACTGAAGCCGGGTAAACCTCCCACGGAGTGTTCATCATACCGCCCACTCTCGTTACTTAATGTAGATACAAAACTCTTCGCTAAAATCTTGGCAAATAGATTGACCCCTCTGGTCCCAATGCTGGTAGCTCCAGAGCAGGCGGGATTTGTTCCGGGCCGCAATCTTACTTATAATCTGCGCACAGTATTTGGCGCCATACAGCATACCAAACCCGAGACGGCCGCTGTGGCAGTCTTCCTTGATATGGAGAAGGCCTTCGACTCTGTCGAATGGTCCTTCATGCGACTGGTTCTACTTCGGATGGGGTTGGGGAGAGGTTTTCCTTCAGTTGCTGGGCGTCTTGTATAATGCTCCGAAGGCCAGGGTAAAAATTGGTGACTTAGTGACCGCTCCAATCAATATTACTAGAGGTACGCGACAGGGCTGTCCCCTTTCCCCGATTCTATATGCTCTAGTGGCTGAGCCCTTGGCCTGCGCGCTCCCTGAATATCATAGATATAAAGGGATACGGGTTCCAGGCTACGAGCTTATTGTGTCGACATATGCGGATGATACGCTCCTCTATGTCCGAGAGCCAGAGCGGTATCTCTTCTGTTTTGCGTGAAATAGTTCGCTTTGGTGGGGTCTCTGGGTTACGGGTTAACTGGTCAAAGTCTATGGTCTTTCCGCTTACCCCTTCTACCATTCAATTTGACACTGACTTCCCCCTGCAGTGGACTACGGATCCGGTGCGCTACCTCGGGGTTCAGGTGCACTCAGAGGTTATTTTTCGGGAGAACTACGGCGTATTGGTGAGCAAACTTGAAGACGACGTGAACAACTGGATTCGCTTATTGCTGTCTCTCTTGGGTAGAATTTCTATTATGAAAATGGTCGTTCTCCCTAGGGTTCTGTTCCTATTTACGAACATTCCCATGGTACTTCCGGGGGTATTTTTTAAGAGGCTCAACTCTATTCTGTTAAAGCTGGCCTGGGCGGTTAAGCAACCGAGGGTAAAGTGCCAGATACTTACTTTGCCGTATAGCATGGGAGGTCTTGGCGCGCCAGATTTGGAGCTTTACTATAGGGCGGCGCAGTGCGCCCACGCCTCCTTGTGGATACATGGCATCCCAGATATTCCACATCTTCTCATCGAGAGGGAGGTCGCTTCCCCACATCTGCTGCCCTCGCGGCTTTTTTTGCCCCCCGATCGTAGGACTGGCATTCTGGACTCGATCGGCGCGACCAATCATGCCTGGCACCACCTCTTGAAGTTACAATCAGGTGCCATCCTGTACTCCCCTCTTGCTCAGTTGTGGTGGTGTCGCTGGCTCTCGCCGTGCAGGGACAGGGGCGTCGTACATGCGCTTGCTTCCATTGCGGTCAATACAGTGGGGGACTTATTTGTGGGAGGCATTGTGAAGACATGGGAAGACATAGCTGCAGGCGGGGAATCGCCCACTCTCCTTACTAAGTTCCAATTTCACAGGACTAGACAAGCTCTATTACAATTGTTGGGCACGGACCTTGAAGAACCACCTGAGCTTACAGCCCTTTCCTTGGTTATCAAAACGGAAGCCCAGACGAGACTAGTTTCTAAAATCTATCAACACACTATGGCCTATAGGGAACATCATTTTACTAAGGCCCGTTTGGCATGGCAAAAAGACCTGACTCAGGAGATTGATGATGAAATGTGGGGGTATTGTTGCTCTAGCACGAAACGAGTGTCCCTTAACGGTAGACACAGACTGATACACTCTAATTCCTTAATAGAGTTTACTACACCCCGGAGAGACTCAGAAGGTATGGTCTGAGAGCAGATTTGCAGTGTGAGCGATGTACAGCACAAGTGGCCGATTTTCTTCATCTGGCTTGGCTCTGCCCGGGGGTTGCGAAATTTTGGGAAAGTGCATTTTCTGAACTGGCTGCGATGGTAGGGCAGGCGCTTGTGCCGGAGCCGGGCCTGGCGTTACTGGGCTACTCTAGGTCGTTACCATTAGGGATACGTCGGTTGGTAGATATGGGGCTACTGATGGCCAAGCGCAGGGTTGCGATTTGCTGGTCGAAGGGACCGCTGCCTACGAAGGCTCAATGGGCCTCTGATATGTTATATTGTAGTACCCAGACGGAGCTCTTCTGCGAACTTCTCCACCACCCCTCCCCCCCCGTAATAGGCCTAAAAAAATTTGGGCGCTGTACGCTGCGTATAGAACCACTAAGGAAGGCCCCAATGATACTGTTGGGGACGATTGAGTAGAACAAAGGCCCTCGGACGATACCTTGATAGGTTAAAACTGCCTAGGGAGTGTCGGCATGACTTGGAGGGTCCAGAGATAGCTTGTCTGACATTGGGATAAAATACAGGTGTGGGGCAGATAATGACGAGTGGTTTCTATGTTTTGTGCACTTGCAATGTGTCTTACCACGATGTGTTGCATTATTCAAAAACTGTAACGTGTTGTTTCTGTACGCTTGCCCGTCGGTAATTTCTACGTATGCTATGCACTGTATAATAGAAAAGTGTCCACTGCCTACTGTAATGTATAGAGATGTTTGTTCTATAATGAAAAATAAAGATAATAAAAAAAAAAATTAAAAATTAAAAACCTTTGCCCTTACCTGGCACGCTATGACGGAGTCTGGCACTCCGGCTTTAATCGGAGATCACGAGGGGTGGCTGTCTTGGTGCGACGCGGTCTTCCACTCGTGGTGAGTAAAGCAACCCATGATCCTAAGGGCTGCTTTGTCATCTTGGAGGGAGCCTCGGGGACCGGCCTCTGAACTTGCTCACTGTATACTCCCCCCCACCCCCTCCCTACTGACCTCCACACTTCAGCGACTCGCTACCCTGGTTTCCGCCCTGCCCCTGGGGACGACCATCGTTGGGGGGGACTTTAATGCAGTTATGGACCCTGACCTTGACACCGCTAAGACCCCTTCCGCATCCAGAGTTGCTCAATCTACCCTCCTGTCGAACTGGGCTGCTACTTTAGGTCTCGGGGACGCCTGGAGACTCTGGCACCCGACGACTCGACTCTACACCCACACATCAGCTTCCCATCACACGCACGCACGACTCGATTATGTTTCCCTGCCGGCCCTGTATTGTCGAGAAATTCAAGATGTCACCATCCTCCCCAGAGGTTTATCGGACCACTGCCCGGTGGCGATGCAAATGGGCAGCCTCCCTCAGTCTTCGCGCCCGATCTGGCAGCTGAACGCCTAGTTCCTCCAGGACAAGGACTTCAGGGACCAAGTGGGAGACGAGCTCTGCCATTACTTTGCCACTAATCATGGGTCGGTCTCCTCTCCTGGCACCCTATGGGAAGCCGGGAAGGCCACCATCCGGGGCTTTGCCAAAGGACAACTTAAACTTAAGCGTGTGTAGCAGGACTCCCGCCTCACACTCCTGGCGGCCCAGGCTGTCCTAATTGAGGCTCAACCTCCGGAGGAGAGAACTGAAGCCCAAGATAGGAGGCTAGCGTTTCTGAGGGACGAGATTAAGCAGACCTCCTTGGAGGCTGCCAAGCTGCTGTGGAGGTCCTCCGTGGCGCGAGTGTATGGGTGGGGTGACAAAAATTTGAAACTCCTTCACCGTCTGGCCACTTACCCGATGGCCAACCGTATCATCCCTGAGGTGCTCGGCTCAGATGGAGTGATCCTGCGAGCCCCGTTGCAGTGGCCCAATGCTTCGCCACTTACTACGCTACTCTTTACTCTGCACGGCCTCCCACTCTCTCGCTCCCGGAACTCCTCCAGCGCGAACAGTTTTCCCTCCCGCGGCTCAGTGAGTCTGAGGTGGAGGCGCTAGACCTCCCTGTCACCCCAGAGGAGATCAACGATGCCATATCGCATATGGCTGCAGGTAAGACACCAGGGCCGGACGGACTCCCACAGGAGTTCTATGCGTCCTACCGGGATACACTGATTACCCACCTTCTAGCGGTGTATCAGGAGGCGTCTGATCAAGGCTCCTTCCGTCCCGAGACGGATATGGCCACTATAGTGGTGATTCCCAAGTCCCAGCCCCCCTCGAAGCACTGCCCTGATTACCGCCCCATATTCCTCATTAACTCGGAGCTCAAAATATTCGCCTCTGTCCTAGCCGATCGCATGCGACCCTACCTGGCCAAACTGGTCCACCCCGACCAGTGCAGATTTATGCCCTCCCGGGGAACCCGGCACTGCCTCAGGCGTCTCCACCTCGCTTTAGCGAATCGACAACAGCTGACCCCCTACTTATCTCTCCTTCTCGTAGATTTCGAGAAAGCATTCGACTCGGTGGATTGGCGATACCTGGAGGAGGTATTGACGGAAATGGGTTTTGGAGCCCCTTTCCGCGGCCTGGTCAAGGCGCTTCACTGCAACCCAAGGGCCCAGGTACTAGTCAACTGTGCCCTGTCACACCCCTTTCCCATCAGAAGAGGTACGAGGCAAGGATGCCCCCTCTCGCCCCTCCTGTTTGCGTTGGTGATGGAGCCCTTTGCCTGTCTTGTCCGCTCTGACCAGCTCCTCACGGGATGGAGGTGGCCCGGATTGGAGGAAGATAAGATCGCCCTATACGCTGATGACGTTCTGCTATTTTTAGCAGATCCGGCTCGGTCAGGACCCCGATGCCTCCGGGCCTCTACTCTTTTCGAACAAACCTCCGGCCTTCGATTGAACTCGGCCAAATCCATTCTGGTCCCCCTTCACCTTTCGAGAGAGTGCTTTGATTGGCAGTCGTCGATACCTCTTCGGCGACAGTCCTTCAAGTATCTAGGAATTTGGGTTGCCCTCCTTCCCGACCTCGCTTGGTCACTCAATGTAACCCCGCTAGTGAAAAAGGTTCGGGCTGACCTCCTCAAGTGGCAAACCCTGCCACTGAACCCTATGGGCAGAATAGCTCTCTTTAAAATGATGATCCTCCCCAGATTCCTTTACATGCTTCAGAACACGCACCTCTCCTTCTCAAGGTCATGGTTCCGGGAGCTGGATAGCATGGCCACCAAGTTTCTGTGGGGAGGTCGGAGGCCTAGGCTGGCCCTCGCCCAGTGCCGGATCCCACCCTTTGATGGCGGCTTGAGAATGACAAATCTCTACCTTTACTATTTAGCGACTCGGCTCCTCACCGTGCATGATTGGTTTAACGGTGGCTGGTCTGACCCGGCATACCGCTTGGAGCTACACACCCTGGGCTTGTCTAACATTCAAGGGATGCTGTATGGGAGCTCCATTTCCCAAACTCTACCTGAGGTCACGGGTGGGGTGCTTTTGGCCTGGCGGGCTTCTCTGCGTCACACCCGCTGGTCGGATAAATTGACCCAACATACCCCATTGTGGTGCGGCACATGGCTCAGGGAAGTCGCCAACCTCTCTGGTTTTAGAACGTGGGATCTCATTGGCATTTCGCTACTTGGGGATGTCTGGGGTGGAAGCCACATACACACTTTCCAAGCATTGCAGACTCGCTATTCCCTCCACGCTTCCCAGTTTTACCGTTACCTGCAGATACGCCATGCCCTCCACTCTCACATCTCAGACGGCACCTCCCTGCCCGAATATAGCCCACCCGAAGCCCAGAACATGACCGGTAACCTAGGGAAGGGAGGGATCTCCCATATCCATCGCTCACTTACTAATAACACCCCCAACACACTATCACAACTCAGGGACAGATGGGAGGGTTGGCTCGGGTCCCTGGATGACGCTGATTGGAGGGACGCATTGATGCCTCCCAAAACAGTCACAGCCTCAGCAAGGCTTCGCCTAGTTCAAATATACTATCTCCACGTTGCCTATCTTGCGCCACTGCGTCTCCACCGCGCTGGGCTCCGACCCGATGCATCCTGTCCCCGCTGTAGCCATCCGCAAGCTGATTTTTATCACATGGTATGGCTTTGCTCCGAAATCACGCGCTACTGGGAGTCAGTAACAGATGAACTCACTGAGGTCCTGGGCTGGGAGGTCCCCCTTAACCCAATGGATGTCCTTCTGGGTATCACCGAGGGGATGGATGGTTCCAGAGCTGAAAAACTTTTTCTAAACACGGCACTGATGGTGGCCAAAAGGGACATTGCGGCCAACTGGTTGAGCTCGGCTGCCCCCACCATGACGCGCTGGCGCAGAGGGGTGGATTGGAGCGCCGCACAGGAGCGGCCCTGTATGAGGCCAGAGGTTGCCCGAAGAAATTTCGTAGAATGTGGGGCAAGTGGGTCGGGGTGGTGGAGGACTAATACTCTTAATGAGTAATCGAAGACTGGAATGGGCGCAACACTGTTTTTGCCTGGTCTATCCGCTTATCTATGCTGGTGTAATCTCCTCTTGTATCTGCCTTGCACGGCTTCATGTACGAACAGCTGGCAATGTTACCTTGGTGGTCTCTCACAAAATCAATAAAATTGGTTATAAAAAAAAAAATAGTAAACCCAATGTGGCGTTGGTGCAAGAGAATTGTTCACTAAATTGTGATGGAATTACACCAGATAGAATCTTGTGTGTTGATGATAATGAGTCAATCCAGGAAGTCTAGACTCAAGGCAACATTTGTAGTTGAGAAAGTGTCAGTTGAACTCATGGTGGATTCTGGATCTTTGTACACTGTTTTTACCTAAAGAGATGTATGTTGAACACTGGTCAAAAGTAAAGTTAATGGCGAAAGATATAAACCCTGGGGGCTACCAAGGTGAGAAAATCGACATAGAAGAGTACATGCTTACAGAAATAAGCTTTCAAGGAAGAACAGTCACAGGAAAAGTTTACATGGCTATATCTTTGCCTCCGATTTTAGGGTGGCAGCACCAGTATGATTTAGGGATTATCATAAATCCTTGTGCGCCCAATCAAGTGTTGGTTGTAGGAGAATTGACTGTGGAAGATATCATTGAGGGGGCGAGCAAAGTGTTTCCAGATAACATTGGTGTACTAGAGAACTATGTGCTTAAAATAATGTTGAAGCCAGGTGCAATACCTGTTCAACATAAAGTTCAACAGTTCCCATTGTGGTTTGGCAGGAAGTGAAACGTATGTTGGAAGAGATGGTGACTCAAGGCATTATTGAACTGGTTGAGACATCAAGTTGGATTTCTCCGGGGGTGGTCACAGGCAAACCTGATGGCAGTTTTCGTCTGTGTGTGGACTTGCGCACGGTCAATAAACATATTGTTACGGATAATTTTCCTCTCCCAAACATTGGAGAGTTGGCACTATCTTTGAAGAGGGCAAAATATTTTTCTAAACTAGACTTAAAAAGTGTGTACCATCAAATAAAATTACAACTGAACAGTTAAAGAAACTTTTGAGAAAGGGTTGCATGTTTGCGTGGACTGAAGATCAGAAAAAAATAGTTTGATAATATCAAACAAGAGCTCTGTGATGCAAAGGTGTTAACTCCTTTTGACACGAGATTGTTATCAATTCTTACTGTTGATGCTAGCGCCGTAGGAGTGGGGGCAGTGTTCTCCCAGATGCACAAGGAGGGTGAGCGCACTGTAGGTTTTGCTTCTGGTTCTTTAACAAGTACTGAGAGGAATTATTCAGTAGTGGAAAGAGAAGCATTGGCTGCAGCATGGGCAGCGGAATACTTTAGAATGAATGTATGTATGGGGATTTCAGATAGTACTACGTACTGATCATAAACCGGTGAAGATTTTAATACCTGGTGAAGCGGGAAAGGTTTCTGCAAGGTTAGCGCGATTGGCTGCACGATTACAAGAATTTTAGTATAAAGTGGAATATGTCCTGGGGTGGAGGAATATCCAGGCCGATGGTTTATCCAGGCTACCTTTGCCCTGGCAAGAAGAGGACAAGGAAGGGGTAGAAGCATATGGTGAGGAAGGTGCGGTTGCCTGTGTGTGTGAAGCGATAGGAATGACTCAAGGCACAGTTGGGAAAGAATGTTAGTTTCAGTGTATGAGAGAGGACAGAGTGTTGGCTGAGGTTATTGAAATGATTAATAAAGGTGTCAGACGAGAGAGTGCGGTATCAGTGTCGGTTCGTCCTTTTGTCAAGATTATTGATGAACTGTCTGTATGTAGTGAAAATCTGATCTCTAGAGGAGAGAAGTCTGTTCCTCCTCAAGGAGTACATGTGGAACTTATCAAGCTGCACACGAAGGCCACTTAGGTCAAACACTCACAAAGAAAAGGTTACGTGAAAACTTCTGGTGGCCAGGTATGGACCAAGATGTCACAGATTGGTTGACTCAATATGTGATTGTAAAGAAGGAGAAAAGAGATTGAAAGTCTGTAGTCAATCTGTCATGGGTTAAATAGGTGATCCTGGTAAACCATGGCACACAGTTTGTATGGACTTCATTGGACTAATGAGAGTTGTGACGTCCGAGTGCAAGTTTGCTCTGGTGATGGTTGATGTACATTCAAAATGACTGGTAGTCAAGTTTATGCATGAAATCACAACCAAGAAGACTATTGAGGTTCTGGAGGAAGTGTTCAGAGAAGAAGGTTATCCAGTCAAACTTATTACCGATAATGGCACTCAGTTGACTTCTAGTGAGATGAAGATGTTTTTAGAGGGTTGTGGTATTTGCCATTCTCGCAATTCACTCTATAACCCACAGGGAAATGTTGTTGTTGAGAGGGCGAACCGCTTGATAAAAGGTGTGATTCAAATGGCTTGTGTCAATAGAGGTAATGTCAGGAAGATGGCGAGGATCTCGTATGGGCGTATCGCACTACTGAAAATGGAGTCACCAAGGAAATTCCGTTTAAAGTCATGAGAGGGCGTAATGTGAACACAAAAATGTCTCCTGCATGGATGAAAAAAATGTTGAAGCAGGATGATCAGGGCAATAATGCACAAGAACGTGAGACTGATGGGAAGCTGAAACCGGGTGATTTAGTCAAAGTCAAAAGTGGAAGATTGGAAGGGAGCTGCATGAATTTTCGTGGCCCCTTCAAGGTGAAAGAGGTGCATGAGTTGTATATTGTATTAGAAAATGGATAACGGTGGAATAAGCGGAGACTTGCATTGCAGGTGCCAAATTGGATGAGATGGATGATGAAATGGTCTTGGAAGGTTGTAGTGGATTTATGATGATGGTGAAGTGTTAGGAAATAAAGTACAAGAAGCGAGAGTAGAAAGAAAGGAAGAGTGTCACAGACACAGAAATCCACCCAGGTATTTGAGAGATTATGTCTGAGTAATCTTGTATTCATGCCATGTATTTCTCTATAGTTTTCTTTCTTTAAAAAAAAAAAATTATATTCTAGTAGTCATTGTGAATGTTAAAGGGAAGAGGATGTATTGTATTCGTGGGTATAGAGCTTTAAGTAGTTATGATTTGTTAAGCATTTTGTTTTAGAGTGTTCTTCGTGAATGATGTAATGTGTTTCTAGGAAAGTCAGTTGACTGCTGGCTGGAAAGGGAGCACCACCTACAGGCGTTTACTGCTTTATTAAATCCTTAAACTTACTAAGGTCTACGTGATTACTTTACAAAACTGAACAAATACACCTGTCATTAAAAAGCATTGTTAAAGCCATCAGGACTTAGTAATTCATGCAGCACGAGCACATTTGAAAGAACGCACACTAAAAGATCCAGCAGGAGTAGCTTGAGAGCTGTAGTTGTGAAGTAGTCCTTCATGCAGTTCAATGTAAGCACTAGTAGCGACAGAAGGATGCACCCAAACAGCCATTAGCATTGGGTGATATGTAAATAATAAACATGGCTAAGCAAAGACTGAGGAGAAAGGAAAATTATAATAAAGGTAAAAGAGGGTGTTGCAAAAACAAGGAGGGAAAACAATCATGTGGAACTGAGTTGAAAACAAAAAGTAAACAAGCATTGGCAATGCCAATAAGTCTTCTTTTTGTGAAAACAAAGCCAAAAATAAATACATTTTAAAAAAAAGCTCTAACAGGCGACAGTCGCACCATTAAGTAGTAGCTCACTATGGATACACACGCCTCCAAAATGATGTGATTTTTTATTTTTTTTGCATCTGTGAATAAAAAAAATAAGTAAGTAGCACAAAGGCATTTTCTGTTTTTGAAACTCGGGTGGAGAGGGAGCAACTCTGAGGGCTGAAGTGGGGGAAGAAACACGGAGGGTGGTGTGAGTGAAGCAAGGAGAAGCAATGGGCAAGAAAGCAATGGGTAGTGGATGAATGAGAAGCATGCGGGTGAGGAATGCAAACGAGGGACAACACCAAAGCAGGAGAAACAGCGAGGGGGCAGGGAGAACACACGGGCGGCAGTGAGCAACAGTGGGGAAGAAGTACACAAAGGAGACAGTTGGAACACACATGAACTCTTTTGGAGTTCTTTACCCAAAAGAAAAAAGTATTGCTTGAAAAGCAAGCAGTGGAAGCATGTAAGCCAGCTAATTAAAGAGATGGTAAATAACCTATACGTTATAAGAGAGACAAACACAAGATTGAGAAGCTGGGACACAAATAGGAAGCAGGCTTAAAAGACTGATTTGCATATGACTAGGTTTAAACTGCGGTGGCATGGTGTGCAAAATAAAGATGGACTGAGATGCGGTCCAGAGTAATTACCAGTGGATAGAAATAATTCAAGCATATCATCCATCTCTTTTTTGTATACAAATAGGAAGTAGATAAAAGAGAGTGACGTAAAAGCCAACCAATAGTAAGCAAGGGGCGGGTTCAAAGCCCCTGTATGCCCACAACAGGTCTCACAATAGTGCATGGCACCACCTATAAAAAGAGATGAAATAGGGAGAGGGTCTGTGGGTAGCCACACAGATTATTTCTCAACTCTAGTGGTAATACAACCAATCAACACACAACTCAAATATTTTTCATAAGGTACAAACCCACCTTTGGACATAAGAAAATGCAATCTTAAATTCAAAGACAATGATATGAGAATTATAAGCCAATGCATGATTGCATAGTACGGAAATAACTCAAACATTACATTACAGAACGCAAACTAAAAATACGTTTAAGTGAAGCCTACCATTTGAAGTTGGACACAATCTCTCTCTAGAGCAGGGCTGGTATCAACAATGGTGCCATTGGACGGCATTTTGTGAACTGGGGTGGTTTCAAAGCGTTCTTGCATGCAGGCAAATAATTTGTTTTTTTGGTCCGTGAAAATTAACCAATGCACCGCCTGAAAAAATGTATCCACTCTGTCCCCTTTCCTTCAACCGTCTTTTTCACGCCTGTAACAAATAGAAAAGAACAGAAATATGTAACCAGTACAACGGGAAAACAACTCACGGAAGACTTACACGGAGGTCAAGGAAAAGTCTGAACATTTTGTAAAACAGTACAATAATTTAAAGGGTAATTTGATTCTTTTCGAAGAAGTGGACTGGGCATACAAGAATCCAACAGTTAGGTGGTGGCAGCTTTTACCTTTTTGTCCCCGAAAGTCAAATGGATTTCAAAACACATGATCACATTTTCTCATCTGTTCATTACAACAGTCTGAAAACCATCAAACTTGCAAATGTTGCTGTATCTTCGAACAATTTACATCTGTCATGCCCTCTCAATCAAGGACAATGTCTGGCTCTTCGACGTTTTGTATAACATTTACTGACACAACGGAATCCATGTTCCTCTTCTGTAACACTTTCCACAAGTGTATTGAAAACACTGTTTAAGAATAAATTTCTATGACAATAGGGTCGAAGTTTCTAACAGCCTAAATAGCAAAAATCTTGAAAACTATCGTTATTCGCCAGTGCTCAGACTTTTAAGGTCAATAAGAGCTGCCTTTTCCCCAAAAACACAATAGGATCCTAACAGGAACGGGAGGCGCACGTTGCCCCTTCAAAACTCTAAAAGGAACAACAGGAGACTTTTGTTTTACAATTTACCGTCAACTTATTATTTATGTTTTGTTCCGATTAAGAGTTCCCATTATATGTTGTCAACATTTCGACAACATAAAAATCCTTATCAACTAACCAAATTGGCAACCTGTCGCAGAAATAACAAGCAGTTCTTTAAAAACCTAATGAACTAGCTGTTTTCAACATCACTGCAAAGGGGCCCGAAGGTGGCACGATGCTCAACGAAACACCTGCGGAGATGTATGCGGTGCCTATGAACTGAAGTTTTAAATATAAAAATACCCGCGCCCTGTGGCAGGCGGCCTGCTCCCGCCTGTCGTCAAACCAGCAGCAAGCCTGAGCCTCTGCGCGGAGGTTTCATCCTCCATCCCGGTGTTCCTTGCAGGGCCGATTTTGGGCCATCCTTGTCAGGACTATCGATCTCCTGCCTTTTTAATCACCCGAAGTTCCCAACGCCCTCTACAAGGGTGTGACAAGTCACCTTCAAACATAATTATTTAAAACGTGTTAGAAGGTGCCTTCTGGAGCTTCAGAACAAACTCTCCACCTGTATCACTTCTACTGCAACGACAGGCTCAAATTCAGGGGAACCAATAATCTCGTGTTTTAGTAAAGTGGTAAAACTACAATGACGTGTCATCGTCGCACCACAAACGTTAAGGGAATCGGGCTCGGCTGTCATGACAGGCGGTGTCGTGTTCAGCCAGTCCAATTTTGTCTCCCAGAGCCCCCCTCCAGATACTCAGTTTTTGGTACCTCCCGGGCGAAGCTGTGTCCCCTCTTTTGCCGCCTTCCAGAACGTTCGACGACGCTGCGCATTTCACAAGTGCGTCACTCTCACTCACGAGCAGACCTGCAGTTATGGGGCGCGAGATGGCAGTCTGTCCCTGCTAAGGGTGCGAGAAGGGCCCAAGCCCAGCGAACAGCAGTGAGACGGGGGCGGCGGTGCACACCAAGGGCCGTCCTAGTAATGACGAGACACTCGGCTGCCCGAGGAGGGGGGCATGTGCCATCATCGCGCCGCCCGCAGCATTTGGGCTTCGGGTGGGGCCAGTTCAGTCAACACTTACCTTCCTCACCTGGAGCTGCCCTGATCTCGTCTTCACTCCCACCCACGAGGCTTACGCGCTCCCCTCGACCGCTCACCTCCCGACAGCGCGTAGAACATGGCGGGGTTTTGACACACAGCCAGCTGCGTATTTATTTTTTCCTCCCTTCCGAGTCCTCGGCTTCACCCGGGTGATTAAAAAAAATATATATATATATTCTTTCAGCCTAACCGGATCTTAACTATGTTTATGTATTGTCGCTTTTTGCACTTCGACAGGGTATATGGTTTCTGTCGAGTAGCGGGTAAGAGCTCAGTCCTCGCGTAGTACGCTGACCTAAAGCGCAATTCGAGGTGCAACGTGCCCACCTCACCCCTTCTGTTGGTGCTATAACATGGAAATCTTCTAAAATAACAACAATGGCGCTCGCCAACCTGCGCGGGGACGGGCTCGTCTCCAGGCACCTGTTGAAAGGCGCGTGACTGAGTCAACGCGGTAGCCGAACATCTTTCATAAAACCCAACTCGTAGCTAGTCTGATAACACTGATCCTAATGTTACTGGATTTCAATCCATCTCGACATTTCTTCTCCAGCCCCGTTAATAAATAAGGGTCTTAAATTGAGTTTCACATTTTACTCTCCGAGCCCATACTAATCAAATTTGGCGTCAATCAATTTTCACATGCATATCCGGAACTACATGCACTCATGTTTACAGCAGCAGCACTGGGAATACACCTGCTGTCCCACAATAAACCTTGGTTCAGTGCAGCTTCCGGTGTCCATGATGAGACAAAACCTCTCCCAAGCACAGTCACGTTGATTTCCTGAGTCCAGTTCTAGTGGCTAATCTAGGATCGCGCTGCTTTCCTCGTCCCATTGAACTAGTTTAAGCGGCATCTTGTCCATCAACACGACTCGGATACTTGTACCATGTCACGTTTCTACATTTTTCCATTAAAATCGAAATAGCAGCCCGTATTATATTGCATCTGCTCTCCCTTAACTCATATTTTTCACCCAGTTTCACAGCTTCACCTTTCACATCAAACGGGAATGTTATGCAAGTTCTAAACTTTCTAATCTCCTTCTCAATAAAAAACAGATTTTTTCTAATAGCACACAGTTTTCATGATCCACATGTGCCTGTTAGAAACGTATTCCCCTGATAGTGCTTCTTCCTGTGGGCATACTTCTGGGACAGATTGATTTTTTTTCTGCATGGCATGTTTAAATCAGAAACATGTATGCTGATTTGGTACTGCCCGCACATTCTGGCACTTATGGCTGTTAGTTACACAATCCTGCAGATATGGACCCTAGCCACAGACGAGAGCACCTAAAATTGGGTATAATTAACAATCGTTACTGCCTCTCACTTAAGAACAATAAGACTACCAGTCTCAGCACCTCTACCCACACAAGGGAGAGAAGCAGAAGCCTAAATCAGAGGGCAAGATTCAATACACTAGTGTCTTTTATTACCACAGCACAACCTATCCCATTGCGCAGGTGACAGAAAAACAGCTCCCTCTTCGCAACCAGTCAGTAAGCTCCACCTCTTGCTTCACTGAAAGCATAGGGAGGATGCTAACCTAAACGACCAACCAAAGAAAAGCAAAATAACTAATTGAACCACTATTTGTTCTACTATCCAGTAGCAACGTCTTTGTGTTCTTGTTTAAGACCGATCCTAAGTATTACATAGTTTGCTACGGACCAAGAGACAATTTGTCCGTGCTGATGCGAAGACCCATACCTTGCAGAGCATAAATAGTGGCAAGCTCTACTGCACTTTTTATTTACACTTGAGCTTGAGTCTGTCAAAATACAGTTAAATGAAGAACCTTTTTGGTCAAGTAAATGGCTTCTTCTGCCATGTACTGCAGAAAGGCTTTTTAGATCCTGACTATTCCAAAAGAAAGGACTTTCTATTGGCAATGTTTGTCGCTAATTCAGAATTTCAAGCAGCACCTGTATCGTTCACGTAGCACACGTCCAAATTTCAATCTATCCCTCAGGCGCAGATTAATTTCCCTTGCGGATAATGTCAAAAGATTTGATGTAATGCCTGAATTTCTTTCTTGACCCATCTGTTCATTGTTTTCAGATCCAGGATAGGACAAAGTGCTGTTTCAGGTCTGTCTTTCTATACAAGAAATTAGCAGGAGCATATTTCATAGTTTCTTTGTTGTTTTCAAAAACACTTGACTTTTTCCTTTTTAAGATGTTCGCTTCATAACTCAATGTTCCACAAAGGACGGTGTCCACATCCTTAGTGGGATTTGGGGTGGAGAACCTAAAAATCTTATGCATCCATTCTGCGCTATGAGGCAAGATGGTTGGAAATGCTTCCTCCCACCAAACAGCTGGACATCAAAAGGCTGCTAGTTTCCTTTGCCTCTAGATGTATTTACACACTGTAGTAATGAAGTCCAGACGTGTAGAGGATCTTCAGATGTTTATTTGTAGATAGTTACAGGTCATGCAGTTAAGTCCAGTACAAACCCCCCACCAGGAGCAGCCAGCATGCTGCTCAGCCCTTCTCAACTGACATCTCTGACTCCCAACATTCTGTAACACATCATCCATGGAACATTCCACTGGCAGAGCATGAGGTGACATGAATAACCTCAAAGCCAGGATACTACATATCCCCTTTCCTTCTAAATAAAAAAAAAAAACAAGAAGGTAAACAGCAAGAAAAACTGAGATAGAGGATAGACAAGGAGGAAATCAGAAACAGAGGAGAACCTAAGATCAAGAAAAATAATCCAGAAACAACATGAACAATACAAAGGAGAAACAACAAGAAAGAAGGAGAAACCGATAAGAAATACCCATCCTCCCTTCCACAAACAAAGAAAGTACCAAAAACCACCCCCAAACACGCCAACTGGCCAGGTAAGCATGCGAGAAGGTAAAGCACAGCACCGTAAAAAAAACATTAAGGTGAAACCAGAGAAAATACAGGCAAGAACGCACCAAATAAGGGAAAAAAAACACAGCGGAGAAAGAGGACTGACGAAGAAAAGCGTTCAGAATCCACAAATGACATCAATAAAAGAAATAAGGAGGAAAACTGAACTAGAACAGGAAATTGTGAGAGAAAATTAAAATAAAATAACAAACTTCCCGTTAAAATAGAAATTTCAATATAATAAAAACATGACATTGCATTCCAAAGTGGAAAACGTATACAATACACAATAACATTGAGGGAAATCCCAATTGGTATTCAGACCAAAGAAAATGCACCCTGTGTGAGGGTAATCTACTAAACATATGTGGTGAAGGGGTGCACACTGTGCACTGTAGAGAAGAGACAAAACCCATATGACACACCACGTAAAAAGTTCGTGCAAGGACAACCTCGGGTAGAGGTTCAAATGTTGTGCACTGTTGTGAAGGGACTACAACCCATACAACACACCGTAAGTAGGGTAAAACGTAAAAATGTTGTGCACTGTTGTGATGGGAATACCCAAAACGACACACCTCGTATAGAGGTCAAATATTGTGCACTGCAGTGATGGGACTGTAATCCATACTACACACCTCGAGTAGAGGTCATTTGTTGTGCACTGTAAAGATGGGACTGTAACCCATGCGACACACCTCGTGTAGAGGCAAAAATGTTGTGCACCGTAGAGATGGGACTGTACCCCATACGACACACCTCGTGTAAAGGCAAAAATGTTGTGCACCATAGAGATGGGACTGAAACCCAAACAACCCAAGTGCAAGAACAAGGGATGGAAAGGTAAAATGTGATAACTCACCCTTTGGAAGAAACCCAAAAGATCAAGAAATACACAGTGCGTGAATGGCACTTATGGAAACCCAACAAGGAAAACAGTTAAGAAATGTGCATACAACATGTCATTAGAAATACAAAACACGTTTTTCCATTAGATGACTGCAAGTAGAGACAAAGCAAGTAAATATGCACAGTAAGAAAGAACAATGGAAATTGGAGCGAGAGGACAGACTTATTAATTCCAAATGCGTAGGCAGTCAAAGAACACAGTGTGTCTGTTACAGAGATAATGTGCCACACAACAGCAGACAAACTTTAAACTGAGGATCAGAGTAGAATTTTTTTTAGAACGGCAACCAGTCAATGTGCACTCTGTCACCAGATGGTAGTCCATGTGAAGAACAAAAAAACGAAGAGCCACTCGCCATCAAACAAAAAAAAAAAAAAGAAGAGTTCTCTGACCAAGTTCCGATGTACATGCAGTCATCAGATATAGTAGTAAAACTGAGTCCACAGGATCCTTTCCTTGAAAGACTTGCCCACGAGGATGAACTGAAACAGATGATCCGAAAGCACATTGTGAAGTCAACATGGAGCACTGTAGGAGGTGTGGAAAACCGGAACAGTGCCACTCAGCAAAGGAAGATTTTATTTATTTTTTATTTTATTTGAAAGGTTTTATATAGCGCTGGCTAGACCCGGAGGGATCAGAGCTCTTTACATGAGTATCAGACCATAGTTGCAGGTTACATCGTTACAAAGGTTACACAGTTATTAGAGCATAGCTACATAGTTACATGTTCGGTCGAGACAAACAATAAGGGCATATGCGTAAGGGAAAAAGTAGGCAAGGGGAGCGATTCAGGGGGGAGGGGGTAGGAGCAGGGGAAGTAGACAGCGAATGAAGGAGGGGAAGAGGAGGAGGCCACTACAAAATTACACTATTGTGTACAAGCATATACACCAAATTGAAAATATCACGGAGAAATGTCAGGCGAACACAGGAAGTCTTGAAGCGATCACGGGGTTTGCAGACACAAACCCCAGAAATGAGAGAGTCACTGTGCTCTTACCGGACTAATCTAGACGAACGGAGGAGCTGAAACAAACGACATACGACATGGATTCTCCTCAAAATGCAAACCGTGTACATAAACCCTGCAGATAGTTGATGGAAAGTCGAGACAGGGGAAAAGCAAAGTTCCGAAGGGGATTCCGAAGGCGCAACGTCTGTTGACCCAAAAGATTTGAATTAACTTTATTGCGAGCGAACAACGTGGTTGGCAAAGGAAGAGTGGTTGGTAGAAACCAAGGCAAAGTACAATGCAATGTCGAGAGCCTCAGCCAACCCTAAGATGGCGGCACGCTGTCAGCGCCACGCGGCTCCCGGTGCGTAGGTGGTCCAAAACGTCTCTTGCGAAGAACAACGTCACAGGATCCATGGAGAATGGAGAGTTAAAAGAGATCCACGGAGGCAGTGCAGGTAAGATCGCGCGCTGTTTGTACCTCGCGCTAGGGACTTTTGAACCGCAACACGGCGGTTAGCCAATGTCCACAGTCTCGATACCTCAGAGGAGCCCAGCAATCACAAACAAATAAAAGGCACACCTCACAAATCTTCCCCAGCGTATATTAGTACATTTCACACAATTGTTGATGAGCGTTTGAATGTCTCTGCACAGACAGGGGTCTTCAGTAAACAGGAACAGAAGTTGTGGCTCACGTGAACACTAGGCAAAAGACTCCCAAACGAAGGCACTAGTGAATCACGAGGCAGACGCCTTTGTAGTTCCCAAGAAATGTAAACTGTAAAATCGTGGAACACCCCTCTTAATTTTCAGGGATAGGAGATGATGTACTGCTGAAGCAGTAACAACTGGAACTGGCACGCTTGAGTAGTGGGCGACCGTTGGACAGGTCACTGGTGGGGTTTGAGGTGCCAGTTAGTATAAATAAGCAGATTAGTTACACAGAAATTCTCTCACCTTGACAGAGGCTTGCCAGGTTCATCAGTTCCTTCAAGATCAGAGGTACATCACGTTTGAAAATGAAGGCCTAGACAGGTAACACACGGAGGTTCTTTGCGTCAACTTGTCGCCACTAAAATGTAGTAACGAAGTCCAGACGTGTAGAGGATCGTCAGATGTTTATTTGTAGATAGTTACAGGTCATGCAGTTAAGTCCAGTACAAAACCCCACCAGGAGCAGCCAGCATGCTGCTCAGCCCTTCTCAACTGACATCTCTGACTCCCAACATTCTGTAACACATCATCCATGGAACATTCCACTTGCAGAGCATGAGGTGACATGAATAACCTCAAAGCAAGGATACTACACACACTAATAGAGAATACAACTTATCAACATGTTTGAGATGAAGGCAGTCCATAATGTCCTGAAATCAGTCCTGGTGAAATAATCTATTGCCATTCCCCTTAAGCCAATCACCACCAGCAGTGACTCCTCCGCTATGGCAGAGGAGCGGCGACCCCCCCCCCCTCCTCCTCCCCCCAGCAGCCTTAAACACGAAAAATAAAACTATAATAAAACAGGTTTATTATCAGGTTTTTTTTTCCCTAGCTGCTGAGTTTTTGGGGCGGGGCTGAGTAGGGGCAGGCACAAGAGAAAGTGTTTAGCACTGGTATCAGTGCGTATGACGGTTTGGCCGCCCGTCTCAGGCCGGTCGAACCATCATGCACATTGAAACTGTCGCTAACCCGGGCTCCATTGCCAGGTTGGAGATAGCAGGCACAGGCTCCCAGTCTAACTGGGAGTGCAAATTCACGGCACTCAGGCCAATCCCGACGCTGCTTTCATGCTGCCACCAGCAGCATGAGCAGCGTCAGGAATAGCCAGTGGAGCCTGTGCCTGCCGATAAGAGGAGCCTATTAGATTGCGATCTGCCCCCACCCCTCCCCCCGCCATTCTTCCGAAATACCGGCCATCACTGACCACCACCAAGTACTGTCTGAAAAGTTAAGGGAGCACGAGATCCCAAATCCATTCCCAAGGTCCAGACGATATGGGACCTGCTGCTAGCTAGAAGATCTTCATCACAGAAGCCCATATCCCTGGGCATCAGAATTAAAAAATGGACAAGTTAAACAGTCTTCTAGACTAGCACATGTGTGAGCTAAACAATGAAAGTTCTTTGACATATTCTCAGCCTGAGGCACCTAAGCATTGACTTATTCACCCAAGATGAATTTCAAAATGCCTACAGATTTAGAGAGCCACTTTCCAGGGAGAATGCCTTTTTGATAGCATGCTCTGCGACAGCCTGAGGCACTTTAGTCAACCTCCGTTCACAACTTCGGCTTCAAGTTCAAATATACCATCTTTCAGAAATCTCACGTCAGTAAACTCGTTTAAATGTTTTTTACTTTTCAAGCCTGCTAGAAAGTCTATGTTCTTCCTCTCACTTGTAAAACAGTTTTCAAGCCACTATAGCCTCATTAGACAATGTTAATTCCTTTGGACTATAGAAGTACACATAGGCTAAACTTGCACAGATACAAAATGCTGGCACTTGTTTGATTCTTAAATTGATCTGCCAAGACTGTATTTGTAACCGGTCGCTGGTACTGCACTGACTCTCCACTGCCAAAGAATAGTCTTCAATTGTAATTGAATTTGCTGTAGAGCTTTACACCACTATGATTTTTTGATCCTCCCGCCTTGAATATTTCAATAAATTCTAGCACATCCCCTCTGCTCTACCTTAGCCAACCTTCCACTGGCTCCACTTATCCATCGTGTCCATGGACCACGGCAAAGTGAACAAGAAATGGCTCTGTCCTTATCCAGTTCTCTCTGGCCCCGCCTCCAATATCCCATAGAGATCCCCATATTCTCTACACTCAACATGGAAAGAGATCCTTTGAGCAAGGCATACAACATTAAGATATGGAGTTAAGTAGAAGCTTTTGATTTCGCAAAGGAGCCTCAATATCGAGAGGGGGGCCTCTGTTTTCAGAGAATAGTACAGTCAAGATGGAAGTCCATACCAAAAAGGGGACCAAGCAGCAAAGGGAATATGCAGCTTAGGAAGCATGCTGCCTAGGCTCAAGCCACCATGAGGGCCACCTCGTCACAACATCCAGCACATCACACGAGACAGTTTGAAATGGTGCAGGAAGAACTCAAGGCGTCACATCAGGATGTATGGAGATCCTAGGACATCAGGCCACATAATTAGAATAGTTCAAGATCTGGCCCTCACTTCTAGGGGGATCACATTTTAATCCTTGCTCTGTCCGCCTCTTTAGATGGTTGTCACTAGAGTTGGCTCTTCTGTGCGTTGTATAGTGAATGCCTTATTATAACAAGGCATAACTCAGTCTTTGCTAAATAAGCAGAGGTGGTGAGTTAAAAAAAAAAAAAGAAACTTGGTCTCTATCCAGCTGTACCCAACTATCTGCTTATTGCTTATCTCTATCGTAACAGCAATAGAAACATTCTTGAAACCTATGTGGTACTACTGTTGCCCTTCTTTTTGGGGCACCTTCGATGGTGTCCAGTGTAGTTTCAGGCCAGCTAGGAGTACTGAATCTGCTTTAGTTGCTGTGATGATGTCCCAGTTTGGCAGCCTACGTGAACAGAGTCAATGCCACGATGTTATTACACCCATCAGTGGCATTTATCATTGTTGCCCAAAGCATTTTGATCTCCAGACATTTATAATGTGCTCTCGCGGTAAGAGTGCTTTTTGACCAACCAAATACAACATACTCCTATTATTCTTTAGTCTTCACGAGCAACGCAGGGTCCCCCCCATGGTCCTGCACTCTCCCCTTACCCGTTTAAGATCTATGAAGCCCCATTTTGCCACCACATTCCATCACCGAGTCTTCAATTGTATACTTGTGCAGATAACACACAAGTAATCTTATAGCTTCAAAGCAGGCAAGCTTGGAATTCACATGTTGTTTTGTGAATTAAGGATTGGATTTGAAATGTTTGTCTGAAACTAAATTCAGAAAACATGGAAAATCTTTGCAATCGGAGATAGTGCAGACCTTTGGAGCAGCAATTGCTGGCCTAAAGAGATGGGTTTATATTTCACCCCAGTGGGTAAGGATCGACACCCATCTCCAGTTAAAGCGTCAAATAGCTGCTGTTATCTCAGGATGCTTATTCAAAATTAAAAACTGAGACGGATGGATTATTGAATTCCCCTTTATTAAAGGTTTGCTAAGGGAGTAAGAAAGGTGCTCCAAACCATCCAGCACAACATGGCCAGACTGGGGGAAGGGGCCCAAAGATATAGTCAAGCATTCCCTATTTGTGAGAAGCTGCATTGGTGGCCCATTGCAAAAGAGTAACCTTTAAAGCTCTCTCTGTATGACACGATTCTGTAGGGAAATTCACCTAAAATTCTGCAGAAGCATCTGGCCTGATGCATACCTTGCAGAAACATGGTCAGCCATTCAGTGCGGTCTGATAAACCTCGTGGGCTAAAGCTGGAAGAGCCATTCGGTTCTAGGTCCCAAAGTTATAGAACTCCCTTCCCACAGAACTTAGATGTGCAACTATCTTACTTCCTGCAGGAAAAAAAAAACCACATACCAGTTTCATATACTTTTTACAGTGTTTCTGTTTTGGTGATCAGGTGAGTCGACTGTTTGGCTCCTGAATCCCATATTGGCTTGCAACCACCGTCTATAGAATGGTGAGGATGGGACAATGGATAACATCAAAGTGGTAACATGGAACATCAAGGGATTGGCCAATCCAAAGAAGAGACAGCTTGTTCTAGCATACTTGGAAAGGCAAGGGATGGAAACAGCGATGATGCAGGTGAAGCACTTCGGACCGGGAGGTCCGGTTGCCCTTGGTGCAGGCATAATAGGTGCTTTGCCTCATACATCACGTATTCTAGGGATGTAAGAGATCCTTCAGTTTTAAAAGGAATTTTACTCATGCAATGCCTCAGGTTCAGCTCTTGTTTGTCATGGGGACACTACTGAACACTCCTGTCACTCTGACAAACCCCTATGCACATAATGTTCACTGCCTGGAGTTTTCTGAAGGTGCTATTGCACTTTGTAGACAACATCAGGCGCACAATGTTATGTGGACTGAGGACTTAAATTTCATTATGCAGTCCTCTGGACAGTAATTATCCCAGCAGGGTTGATCATGTGGCATTTGTGGGGGTGCTGCGGCACATTCTGGACATGGATGGACTGTGTGATGTCTAGAGGGCGAGACGGAGTGAGGAAGACAGTTTATTCTTATCATTCCTCTGTATGACTCACACTCGCATCTTGATTTTAGGCTTTTATCGGAGGAGACCATGCCTTGGGTCGTCACTATGAACTACCTGCCGCACACACAGTCTGATCATTCACCTGGTATGTTGCTGCTGCGGATCACCGCACTCTTACAACAACAACGTATATGGCGAATACCCTCAGAAGCCCTTAGGGATGTGATCTTTTAAGATGAAACGCTGTCAACAGTTACTGCTTTTTAAAAAACAATGCAGGATCTCTACCGTGAAACACTACTCTTTGGGAGATGTATAAAGTGTATATTTCGGGCATCACAATGGGCTATATTGAAGACAGGAAAAGATTAGAAAGACAGTAGATCCTACAGACCACTCTCCCTCATGAACCTAGACAATAAAATCTTTGCTCGAATCATTGTTTACAGACAATCTGCTGATGGAGAAGCTGGTCTTGCCAGAGCAGTGGAGATTAATTCTGGGAAAGGCGACTTCTACTAACCATAGGACCTTATGCATCAGATTCACTCCGATATCTGTACTTTCCCGGTGTTTCTACACACCCAGGGGCCTTTGACTCCTTAGAGTGCCTGTGAGAAGTTGGCCTGGTATATGCTGTCCACTAGTTATAGTGGGCACCTTGCACCAGTCCAAACGACCTTTATTGATGATAGGTTTAAAGACAACCTTTATTGAAAGCTATCCTAGTGGTAGCTATGGAGAGCAGCCTTCAGGCTAAGTCTTGAAGGAGTGTAAAGCAGCTTGGTTTACCAGATTATAACCTCTTGAATAACTAAATGAAAGGAGAACCACACAAGGTATATATATAAAATATATGTATTTATTTCTAAACACTAACTACTAATCTCTTTATGAGATTAGAGTTCAAGATACACAATATCCCAGTATTAAAACGACAATAAATAGCACAATACACAGTGGGCTCCAGGGGGAGACCAAACCATATACTAAGAAAGTGGTATAAGAACCACGACTAGACAGTGCCTTGAGCACGTAGAATCGCTGGGACCCCAAGGAACCACCCAAGGTAGTGACACAGGAGACCCACGGGGGACGTGTGCAGTGTGAGAACACAGCCGCGAGCGCCGTAGGATTCAATGCGGAAAGTCGCGGTTGGAATTTTAAAGTTAAAGGACACTTAGGAGAGGACTTTGAGCAAACCCCTTTAGACTTAAGGGTTTCTAGGGCCAACACCCACGTACCGGAGTACTCGAGTTACCTCACCCAGGGAAGCCGGGTGCATAGGTGTCAAAAGGTGTCGGGAATCGTCGTCGTTTTCAATGGCGATCTGCTGCAAAGTGCTGCTGCCGTGAAGGAGAAAAGTGTCCGGTGTGATCCAAGCCTGGATCGAAGATGTGAAGAACCTGAAAGCAGAGGGGACAGAGTCTGGGTCACTAGCCAGTGACCAGGAGCGGAGCAATCGAATGCCCACCGATGTCGGGTGCTTCAAAAGAAGAGGTGAAGCTTGACTCTGCAGCCACGGGGTCCCGGAGACATCGACGACGACCAGGAGCCGGATTCGAGCTGTCCCACGAAGGATGTCGAGTGCTGGGGTGTCGGTGATCGGATTGACCACAACAAGCCTTGGCAACAGCAACCCACGCAGGAAGAGAAAAGATACTTCTGTGCGGACCAGCAAGGTCCTGGGGACTCCCCAAGCGATGGAGAGTCAGGGCACGTCTGGAGCAACCAGGGAAGCCCAATAAAAGTTAGAGTTGCCTTCTTCGGGACCCACAGGTCAACGGACCAGGGATCGCGAAGGGACCTCGAGAGGAATCACAAAATGGCGGCCCACGGAACACTCGTTGAGTGTAGGCCGACAATCTTCGGTGCAATTACTGCTCGGGGTCAGGGCTACAAGTAACCCAAAGCTCAGCCTAAGGGGTCGCCGGAAAGCTGATGCTTCTGCAAATGGTCGCGGTGTCCAGGGGTTCGGGTTGCACGGTCTCCACGAGGGATACGGGCCTCAGACTTGCTGTGGGCACAGATCGACCTCCGAGACCTCGGAAAACCCACCTCCTGTGTGGCAATATTCTTTGGAGTCCGTCGGAGCTCGGAGATGCCAACCGGTCAGTTGCGTTAAAGGTGCCTGCCTTGCAGGGGAGTAACTCCTTTACTCCAAGGGAGATTCTTCAGTCGTCCAGCGTCGTGCAGATCGTCGAAGTACTTGGTTTCTGGTATCAGAGTTTAGTCCAGGTGTAATCTAAAGTCCTGTAGTCAGGGTTTCCTACTTTATACCCAAGGAAGGGGTGGGACAAACTCTATGGACCCACCTATGGGAGGGTCAGGAAAGAGGGGTGGCTACACCCATTTCCTTTGTCCAGTTTCGCGCCAGAGCAGGGGCTGTGTGCCCCTGCAACCGGTTTGAGCTGGACTATGCACAGGGACACCAAATGTGCCCCCAGTGCAGACTTCAAAGCACTCTGAGAGTGCACCCACCCAGCCCCAATACACTAAAGCCTGTCTGGGAGGTGGTCACACCTCCTTGTGACAGGAAACCTATTGTCCAGGCCTCCCCTGCCGGAGTTTCGTCCAGCAGCAGGAGGGCAGACTCGTGTCTGTGGCTGCAGCATCCATTTTGTGATGCCAGGGTTCTGGTAGTTGGTACCGGGTATACCGGTGCTGTCATGTCTCTCCCTCTAGAAGGGTGGGATCATACTCCCACACCAGTTACTGGTGTGGGGGTATGATTCCAAGGTGTTTGACACCAAACGCACAAGTTACTAACTTGTGTAACGATATATCTGTAAGAGACAGTAGTTGGTGACAGATTCCTTACCTTAGAATATCCCCAGGCGTCAGGCTGGATCCGGAAAGTTTTTTGCGTAGCAGTACCCCTGCGCGTCGGTAGGCGGCGTCGTGCGGCTCCGCGTTCGTCGTCGGCGTCGTGATCGCCGGGATGACGTCGCGGGCAGTACTTAGGCGCCGCCCCTGCGCGCTGACGTCAGTTCTGTACACGACTTTCCGCGCCAGGAACGCAGAGCCATGCAAGAAGCTGACACAGGTGTCTGAAAAATACTAGGGCCCTGAAAGGGATGTCCTTAACCCTAGAAATCAGTTCGCAGAACGGGGAGGATGGGTGGGCGGTAGGAATCTGTCACTAACTACTGTCTCTTACAGATATATCGTTACACAAGTTAGTAACTTGTGCATCTGAAAGAGACACGTTAGTGACAGATTCCTTACCTTAGAATAGATACCCCAGCAATACCAACCCCGGTGGTGGGTCTGCGAACAAAGATCAGACAAGGAAGTCCTGGAGGACAGAACGGCCAAAGAAGCCGTCCCTCCGGACCTGACTGTCAAGGCAGTAATGCTTTGTAAACGTGTGCAGCGAGGCCCACGTAGCTGCCTGACAGATAACCGGCAGCGGAACACCGCGGCCCAAGGCCGTGGTAGCAGCCGTTGCCCTGGTGGAATGGGCACGCAGCCCAACAGGAGGCTCCTTCTTAGCCAAAGAATAGCAGGTCTTGATGCACAAGGTAACCCAGCGGGAGATGGTCCTCTTGTGCACCGCCCGACCTTTTTTGGCGCCCACGTAGCCAACAAAGAGCTGGTCATCCACCCGGAAGTGTTTTGTGCGGTCAATATAGAAGGAGAGCGCACGTTTTGGGTCCAGACGGTGGAGCCTCTCTTCCTCTCTGGAAGGATGCGGAGGCGGAAAGAAGGTGGGCAAAGTGATGGTCTGCCCAATGTGGAAAGCAGTAACCACCTTTGGCAAGAAGGACGGACACGTCCGAAGAACAACCTTGTCTGGATGAACAGACAGAAAGGGAGGTTTGCAAGATAGAGCCTGGAGCTCACTCACCCGCCGAGCGGAGGTGATGGCCACCAGAAAGGCTGTCTTCAGAGTCAGAAGACGAAGAGGACAGTTATGTAGAGGCTCAAAAGGAGCGCACATTAAAAGGTAAGAACCAAGTTCAAGTCCCACTGAGGCATCACAAACGGAACAGGAGGGAAGAGGTGTGTAATGCCTTTTAAGAACCTGTTAACAACAGGGGACTTGAAAAGGGAGGGCTGATCAGGGAGCCTGAGGAAGGCCGAGATAGCACAAAGATAACCCTTGATGGTACCCAGGGCAGAACCCTGTTGGGCCAGAGAGAGAAGGAACAGAAGGACCTCAGAAAGAGGGGCAGAAAGGGGATTTACAGCCTTTGCTGTGCACCATGCCACAAATTTGTTCCACCTGCAGGCGTATACCACCTTAGTGGAGGGACGCCTGGCTGCCAGAATCACATCACAAACTTCGGGAGGCAAGTCGAAAGGAATCAACTGCCACCGCTCAATCTCCACGCAAGCAGGTGTAGACTGGACAGGTTCGGGTGGAGGACCGTCCCCTGCTGCTGCGACAGAAGATCCTCCCGAAGAGGCAGACGGATCGGGGATCGACGCTCATATTGAGTAGCTCGGGATACCAAACTCTTCGAGCCCAGTCCGGAGCCACAAGAATGACTTGGGCCCGGTCGTGCCGAATCTTCTTCAACACTCTGGGTAGAAGTGGTATAGGCGGAAAGGCGTACAACAGACCGCAACTCCACTCGTGACGAAAGCGTCGCCGAGCGAGTGCCGCCTTGGAAATTCCAACGCGCAGAACTGATGACATTGCGCGTTCTCTTCGGTGGCGAATAGATCTAACCAAGGCTCTCCCCACTGTAGAAAGAGTCCTTGCGCCACCTCCGAGTGAAGACGCCATTCGTGATCCATCATGCACCTGCGGCTGAGTTCGTCCGCCCTGGCGTTCAGCGAACCTGCCAGGTGTTGAACCATCAGGAACATGCCCTGATGTTCCAGCCATGTCCAGAGGCGCAGAGCCTCCTGACAAAGGGTCCACGACCCCACCCCGCCTTGTTTGTTGCAGTACCACATGGCGGTGGTGTTGTCTGTGAACACCTGCACTACCTTCCCTTTGACAGAGGGAAGGAATGCCTTGAGTGCAAGTCGGATCGCCCGGAGCTCCAGAAGGTTGATATGGAGCCGGGACTCCGCCCGGAGACCAGAGGCCTCTGATCTCCGCCTCTCCCATGTGACCGCCCCATCCCAGAAGGGACGCGTCCGTCACAACTGTGTGCTCTGGCTGGGGAAGGGAGAGGGATCTGCCCATGACCCATTGCCGGTTCGAGAGCCACCATTGCAACTGTTTTGCAGTCCCCTCCGAGATCTGGACGTGATCGGACAGGTTGCCCTGGTGCTGCGCCCACTGGAACTTCAGGTCCCACTGCAGAGCCCGCATATGCCATCTGGCATGATTGACCAGCAGGATGCAGGAGGCCATGAGGCCCAGCAGCCTCAGGGTCATCCGTACCGAAACCCAGGATAAAGGCTGAAAGATCGGAATCATAGCCTGAATATCCCGGACTCGCCGTTCGGGAGGATAGGCCCGAAACTGCGTCGTGTCCAGAACTGCTCCGATGAAAAGGAGCTGTGGAGAAGGAATCAGATGCGACTTCGGCACATTGATGGAGAACCCCAGCGAGTGCAGGAGTTCGGCCGTAGTCTGGAGGTGGGAGACGACTGCCTGGGACGAGCCCGCCTTCAGCAGCCAGTCGTCGAGGTAGGGGAAGACTGAAACCCCTGCCCGGCGCAGATGAGCTGCGACCACCGCCAACACTTTCGTGAACACCCGAGGGGCACTGGTAAGGCCAAAGGGGAGCACAGTGAACTGAAAATGCTCGGGGCCTACCGTGAACCGAAGGTAACGCTGGTGGGCCGGCAGGACGGGGATGTGGAAATATGCGTCCTGCAAGTCCAACGCTACCAACCAGTCTCCAGGGTCGAGGGCAGTCAAGACCTGAGCTAGGGTGAGCATCTTGAACTTCTCCTTCCGGAGGAAGCGATTGACGTTCCGGAGGTCCAAGATAGGACGCATGTCCTCCTTGTCCTTTTGGGCACCAGGAAGTAGTGGGAGTAGCAACCACGCCCTACTTCTGGGGTCGGAACATGCTCGATGGCCCTCTTGGCCAAGAGGGCCGTGACTTCCTTCTGCAGAAGTACCAAGTGATCCCCTGACATGCGGTGGAATTGAGGTGGCATGGCTGGGGGTGGACTCGAAGGGGAGGGAGTAGCCCCTTCGGACAATGTCCAAGACCCACCTGTCCGAGGTGATGGTACGCCAGTGGGGAAGGTGATGGCGGACCCTGCCCCTACTGGCGTGCTGTGCACCTGAAAGGAGGGACTAGGAGGGTTTGGAGGCCGCGGACGGGTTGGAGGTGGTGGCCTGACCCGCACGCTGGTTGCCCGATCCGCCACGGCGGAATCCACGTCCTCGGCCACGCGAAGACGCCTGCTGCGCGGGCCGGTGGCTGGGCTGCTGATGTGAAGGGCGCCCTACCGTGGCCACGATAGGGGCGAAAAGCAGAAGTCAGCGGAGGGCGTGTAGCAGAAAGGCCCAGGGACTTTGCAGTAGCCCGTGAGTCCTTAAAGCGCTCCAACGCATGGTCTGCTTTGGACCCAAAAAGACCGACTCCATCAAAGGGCATGTCCATGAGAGTATTCTGGACATCCCCTGAAAAACCAGTGGTTCTCAGCCAGGCGTGGCGTCGTAGCGCCACCGTCGTTGCAATAGACCTGCCCAGCGAGTCGGCGGTATCAAGGCCACATCGAATTGTATATTTGGCCGCATCTCTTCCTTCCGCAATGGCGCGGGAAAGCAGTGTCTGGACCTCCTCAGAACACTGGGGCAAAACATCCGCCACCGAATCCCACAAGGAGTGGGTATATCGGCACAAAAGGCAAGCGGTGTTGACGGACCGCAAGCCAGCGCTGGAGGAAGAAAAACCCTTCTTCCCAAATTGATCCAGGCGTTTGGATTCCCTATCCGGAGGGGCGGTAGGGAAGGCGGTTTGGGAAGCGGAGGCTTGGACAACCAAGCTCTCAGGGGTGGGGTGGACAGAGAAAAACAGGGGGTCGCCCGGAGCTGGGCGATGGCGTCGGGACACGTTCCTATCCACAGGAGCCCCTGTGTTGGGCTTGGACCAGGCGCCCAAAAGAACGTCAGTGAGGGCGTCGTTAAACGGCAGCACAGTCTCCGAAGAGGAGGCTGCCGGCTGAAGCACCTCTGTCAAGAGATTAACCTTGACCGCCACAGCAGGGAGTTGGAGATGTAAGGCTCCAGCTGCCCTACGCAACACCGTTGCAAAATTGGCTCCCTCCTCCGTAGCCACGGGAGGAGACAGCATGCCAGTGTCAGGGGAAGTATCTAGACCACTAGCATCCCCTAGACCCTCTGTCCAGTCCTCATCGTATCGACACTGTTGTGTCAGAGGGTCATCAGACCCCTCCCAGTCCTCCTGGTCCTCCTCAGGTTCAAAATAAGGGGGAGGAGGGACATTTGGGACCCAAGGTCTCATCGGCGCCGGAACCGGCATCGAGCGACGTCGGTCCGGGTCCATGTCCGGAGCCGGAAGGAACTGGGGAACGACGCCGCTCGGAGCCTCAGGCGGCGTCGAGAATGGCACCGGAGACATCGGCGCCGGCGGAGGTGTCGTTAGGTCGACCGGCGTCAATGGGGGTTGTGGAGCCGGGATCGAGGCCGGGGCCGAAGCCGGAATCGAGGCTGGAGGCACAGGCGACGCCGGGGCCGGAGCCGCCGGCGACGCCGGAGCAACCCCATCAGGGCCCGCGGGGCCCGAAGGCGCACCGGAGGGGCCTGGAGGCCCGAAGAGGCGGGCCATGGCCGACAGGAATTCCTGCACTTTGGCCGGATCCGCCCCGAACCCGGGAAGGGCGGGTATGGCGGGGGCGACTCCACAGGCATGTCCGGGGCCGCGGGGACGGTGCCGGGAGGGGCCTCAGCCGAGTCGCGAGACCGGCGAGGCGAAGTCCTAGAGCGATGATGCTTTTTGGACTTCTTGTGTTTTGACTTACCGGACGAAGAAGACTTCGATGCCGACGACCGGTGTGGACTCCGCGATCGACCCCTGGACCTCTCACGCGACCGGGGCTTCCGCGGAGCCGAATGCCGGGCCTCGAGGAGCTTTCGAGACCGCTCTCGCAAAGCTTTCTTGTTGAGGGCCTGGCAGTCGGTACAAGACTCCGTGTCGTGGCCTCGGCCGAGGCAGAAGAGACACTCCCAATGCGGGTCGGTGACGGACGAGCACAGGCGCCGCAACGTTTGAAACCGGGCATCCCTACGACACCTTGATAGAAAAACAGTGAAAAAATTCACCAAAAAGTATGGTCAAAAAATGACCAGGGCACTGCTCTTCCCGGATCTGCGCTTGTTGGCGCAGAAAAAGAAGAACTGACGTCAGCGCGCAGGGGCGGCGCCCAAGTACTGCCCGCGACGTCATCCCGGCGATCACGACGCCGACGACGGACGCGGAGCCGCACGACGCCGCCTACCGACGCGCAGAGGTACTGCTACGCAAAAAACTTTCCGGATCCAGCCTGACGCCTGGGGATATTCTAAGGTAAGGAATCTGTCACTAACGTGTCTCTTTCAGATACGACAGTTTTCCATGCAGCCATTCCAAAGTTAGCATTTACCGTTTGGTTATAATGCACTTGAGAGTATATGGTCTGGCTGCATCACAAACAACCCCGGAATAAAGATTCCGAAAGCTGCAGAGGGGCTCTGCTCATGCATGGGCACCCTCTCACATGAAACCCAGCACCCTGCCTTCAGGATTGTTAAGGCCTGCCATGGGGTGACTGATAGGTTTACATGTGCAGTGATATGGAGAGATATAGGGAACCTATATCTCAGTAAGGGGTGGATACACCACCTTACACAGGCTGCTGTAGCAGACCTGTTGTGTCATTTTAAAAGGCTTCCCAGGGGTGGCACAATACATGCTGCAGCCCCTGGTAGGCCTCTGGGGTACCTATGCCCTGGGTACATATACTATATACATATACTAGGGACTCACAAGGGTACCCCAGAATCCAATCTGGAGTGTACCTAAAGTACATACAATCAATTTAGAGTAGAAGGCAGATAGACTGGGGTCCTAATTAGCAGGGCCACAGTCTGGCTAAGTCGAAAAACAGTGAAACATCAGCAAAAAGTGGGGGTAACTATAAGAAGCAGATCATACTCTCCTACAGTGCCCATTCCTATTTGTGGTATTGTACAGGATAGGAAAAAGTTCCAACATTTTAAGACTCATTCAGTTACTTTACTCGGAACCAACGATGCGGAAGCAAATTAATGGATATATGTCCAGTACATTTCCAGTACATAGCAGTACGAGACAGGGGTGTCCCCTTTCGTCCCTTCTTTTGCCTTGGCCATGGAGCCTAAGACCACAAAGCTAAGGGAGAGTCACCTACACAGGGTATCACACTCCTGATGAAGCGAGAATTTGTTTTCATTGTGTGCGGATATCATCCTTTTTGGGAAAGACCCTGAAGTCAATTTTGAGGCAGTTATTAGAGAAATAGTAAGATGCAGTGACCTCTCAGGCATCCAAATTAACTGGGAGAAAGAGATGTTCCTCCTCACAGACACAAATGTCCGACCACTGGTTGAGTATCTGCTTGGTTAGTGTGCTCAACCAGTTAGATATACCTGGGCATTTAGATGAAAAGAGATACGCAATTATCCAGGATAATTATGGTCCATTGATTGAAAAGTCAATGGAGCAGATAGACATACGGATATTACTGCCACTGTAAATGTGGGAAGAGTTGCTGATGCTGCCCAAGTTGTCATACCTATTCACTAATATTCCCACCCACTAAAAATATCTCTTTGCCAATGCAAGGGTACTGTTCACTAGATTAGTTTGAGGGAGCCGTAACCCCAGTTTAGGATGGAAGATATTCACGCTGCCATTTGAGAAATAAATATTTTTCCAGATCTCGAGAGGTTCTCCGATGCTGCGTAATCTCACTTTCCACGGTTCTGGTTTGACTCGTGCATTATACGCTACATTTAACCATTGAAAAAGATCAGACCGAGCTATGTGACCTTAGAACGACCATTGCAATCAAGATTCCTAAGCCAAACCAGTTTATATAACCAGCTGTACTAACAGGTCGATATGGACTATGGCCTGAAAGGCTGGTCAATTAATTTGACGGCTTTTCAACATGCCTACAATCCGGCGCTGCCACCGACACTATATAAGGAGTGATAAATGTATGGAAAAGGCGAATCTGAAGCATTTATGACAACTAGTCACTAATGGCAGATTTCTGCCTTTGGAGCGGTTTCGTGTGAAATAGACTTCTCATGGCACTGGACATCTTTGTGTATTTTAGAGTGCACCATTCAGTACCTGCCAGATGGCTTTCGTTTTCAAATGAAACGGATTTGAAGATGTTCACAGGACCCTGCTTGTTTCTTCCACTTGGCATAAGACTGCCCTCTGCGAAAGGCATTCTGGACAGCTGAGGGCGACACTGTTAAGAAGATAGTAGGTACACATATTGACTGTACATTCATGACATAACATATGCTAAATGTTTCAAAATGTGTTCCTGATCCTACAATATGTACATGTACATTTGGGATGTATGCTCATGAGTCTCTGCTCTTGCTCGCAACTGTGCCTACCGCATATGTTCATCTGCTTGCATTTGTTAATGTACTTGTGTAATAATCAATAAAAACCAAATAAAAAAAAAGAAGAGACCTTGTGTTTGAAGACTTGGTGCATGTTCCTGACTGACAGATGACAGGATATTTTCCTTACCAGTTCCACTACCCTCAGTGAAATGTTCGACAGAAATATTAGTCGACTTTGGCTCAGCCTTGTCGTGTGGTTTGTGGCCTCCTGGTCTGCCTTGCTACGTTGACTTAGGCCTGGCTGCCATGAGGCCTTTTTGCGCACGTTACTTTGTGCCGTTGTTTTTCCAGCCTCTGCTTCTGCCCGGCTATTTTAGCACTGTCTGCATTTCTGTCTTTCACCTTTTCTCCTGTTCCCTTTTGGGCTACGTCTGCACACCATGTACAAGGTCGAAAAACAACGTCCCTTGTTCCTGCTGATTTGGCCAGTCCCTCGCACTTAGACATAACACTATGTACAGCTGCCCTGGAGAAATTCGTGTGCTTTTAATATTGTGATTTTCACGGTTAGAGACACTTGGAGAAAAACCTTTCCAGAGAGAAGAGCTGTGCTTGTCTGATGATGTGAACCTTACATCTAGATATTGAGGTATGGGGGTTCGCTCGACAAAGCCCAGAGGTCTTCTGTTTTTATAATAAACTAGCAACTAGCACGGGAGGGTGGTATTGTCATTTAGCCATATATCCACTGCTTTATGAAATGCTTTCCCGTTTGTATTCTATGGAGTTGTAACTATGCTGCTTATATTATCCTTATGCATTATGCTGATAGTACTGGCACGTGTACTGTATCTTAGAGCACGGTAGTTGAAATAAACATTTTAAACTATACAGTGTCTCTTCTTACCTACGTTGTGGACAGGTATGAGTGAGTTATGAAAGGGTGTTCTTGCTCCTGCGAGTCCTGAGAGAGAGATACCGTGTTCTGGGTTGTCTAATCATTGGTAGCATTGTTGCTAATGAGACGCTAAAGCTAGTCGGATTGGGGTGTTAGGTGCTAAGGTGTATGGTTGGCTCACCACTATATTCCGAGGTCCTATTATCCTGTGCATAGCTCTGTGTATGTGCAGAATCCCTACAACATGGCGCAATCAACGAGTGGGCTGCTTATCTGCGAGACGCTGGAGTAGTATTTGTGCTTGTCCACAACTCCCTTCACAGACGCTTCCGGAAGCGTGTGTGACGGTGATACCTCCTATATTGACGTTTTTATAGGTTCTTTCAAGCTTGAAGTTGTTAAAAGGTTTCTTAAATAATACCCACTATTGTGCTGCAATATATTAGGTTGTCAAAAACTTCTAGCCTGAAATGGCTACGCAAATTGCGGCACATAGCCGCGCAGCGCTCCGAGCTCACTTGACCGTGTATGGAGTGCCTGACGCGGGTGTCGATTTGATCTTTGTGGTACAAGCAGATCCAGCTTTCCACTTTGAGGTGTTTTACTCATGGATCACTTTTTCTGCGGTGGATGGGGCTGATAATTTGTTCCATGAATATACGGCCACCGCAGTTCCTAATCACTATAGACCGTATAGGAATCTTGAAGTACCGCTCACGGCTTGGCAACACCGTGTTTGGTTTGATGGCGCCCTCCCCCAACCGGTTACAGCGGTACGTTTAGGCCCCTTATCAATTGAAGGGGCCACTTGGCCTGTTTTGGCCGGGTATACCCCACATCCGCGTTATAGGACGCTGCCGCTCGCTGACCTGCGTAATTTGCTTTCGTCTTTAATACGAGTGCATCGAGCTTTAGTACAGTATGTTATAGGCAACATCCAGGGAGTCCCGCCTGGAGTTGCAGCCCATCCAGCTGGAGCAGGCGGTATAACCATAAGTCCTGTCATGGTCAATTCGGTGATGGGCAAGCGCCCACAAAATAAGGATGATTTTCCTTATTGGCTTGCAGAAAAATTTGACCAGCTGGAGGCAGTTTTTCCAAATACATCTCCCGTGGAAAAACACAGGATTTTTTTTTTAATAACAAATTTTATTTGATTTTCAAGAGAAATCTGGGCGATTAGCCCCGTAGTACCAATAAATGCAAGAGGTATACATATACTCTTTAAATCCTCATTTTGTGCATATATAAACGCCTGCGAACAATGCAGGACAAACAACAATACAACACAGCAGACATCACAATATCCCACGGTTGGTTCACATGACACCATTTGGCTGGGCATCTATTTCCCACCTGTAGGGGGGGCATCCCATAACTGTAAAAAGCAAGCATGAGCACGTTTACGGGACTTCGGGTGGCAACGGGGGGAGCTCTATGCCACGGTACGTGGCCCATCGGGTCCAAATCTTCCTGTGTTTCTTGGGGCAACCTCGGCCTACAAAGACCGCCATCTCTGCCCCCATACAAGTGTCGAGTTCCCGTTTCCATTTACCAATCGGCGGGGGTGATGTTCCCTTCCAACACTGCGCTATGTCCCGTTTAGCGACCGCCAGTGCCAAAAATAGCAAATGTTGCTTATATTTACTTCCCCCTATGTCCTCTGTGGCATGTAAGAGAAAGAGTCGCGGGTCTAAGGGGTGTTCCCACGCCAATACCTCCTGGAGGCAAGACCCAACCCTGCGCCAGTAGGGCTGCAGCGCAACACAGCTCCACACCGTGTGTATGAAGGTCCCTTCGGCGTGATCGCACCGTAGACACAGAGGGGACTGAATGACACCCATCTTCCACAGCCGGACTCGCGTAAAATAAGCCCGGTGTAGGTACTTAAACTGTATCAGGCGATATCTGGTAGAGACCGCCGCCCCCCGTGGGCTAGCCATGGCTTCGGCCCAGTCATCGTCCGTCAACTCAGGGATGTCGGTCACCCAGGCCGCACGTGTCTTGTTGAGCGTCGTCGTGGCGTGAGTAATGAGGGTCTGGTAGATTTGCCTGATTTTATGTTGGCCTAGGTCACCCATCAGTAGCCGTCCCTCTAGGGGGTGGAACTCAGGGAGGGCGTCCAGAGAGCGAATGAGGGGGGTGAGTGCATGGCGAAGTTGAAGGAATCTAAAAAATTGCGATTTGTGAAGCTGGAACTCGGTCTGCAGCTGCTGATACGATTTTAGGGTAATGCCATGCATCACATCGCCCAGGGTTGATATCCCCACCGTGTCCCAGCCCTGAAAACCCTGCAGGGCCGCCACCGGGCGAAGGTATGTTCCCTGCCATAGTGGGGTGGCCTGGGTAAGGCTACCACCCAAACCCATCTGCCTCACCGTCGCCCGCCACATCGAGATCACCACTCTGCCCGCCGGAGGTAGTGCATCCATTCGCGTCGCGCTATATAGGAGATGTAGGAGGGGGGTTCGCGCCAGGACGACCTGCTCGGCAGCGTATGCCGGGTCGACAAGGGAGCCATACCACCACTCATTTATTACTAGAATGTGGGATGCCACATAATACGCATATATATCTGCTGCTGCGATGCCCCCACAAAATGTGGATTGCACACAAGTGCAGAGAGCGACTCTGATCGCCCCATTATTCCAAAGGAATTTGTTCTGTACGGCATTAACTTGCGCGAACCAGGAGCGCGGAATCGGGTATGGGAAGTTTTGGAGATGCATGAGAAGGCGCGGTAAAGAGACCATTTTAAAAATTGCTGAGCGGCCGTAAAGAGACAGCGGTAGAGAGGCCCAGACCGCGGTCTCGGTCTGGAGACCGGCTAATAGAGGGGTGATGTTGTGTAGCCACGAGGTCTTGGGGCATGCAGAGATATATATCCCGAGATATTTAAAACCATCGGTCGCTCGGGTGAGCTGTGACGCCCAGGCGTCTCGGCCTTGAGGGCCGCAGACCGGGAATAAGATAGATTTAGCCGGGTTCGTATGCAGCCCCGTGGTTTCCCCAAAGACTGAGTATCTGGAGCACGCGTGGTCCGGAGAACCATGGGTCCGTGATGAAAAATAGCGCATCATCCGCATATAGTGCAATGCGATCAGAGCGCGAAGTCGACCAGTCAAAGCCCCGAAGGACCGGGTCCCACCGAACCCAAGCAGCTAGGGGCTCGATTGCCAAGGCAAACAGAAGAGGAGACAAGGGACAGCCCTGTTGAGTGCCCCTCCGGATAGGAAAGGGTGTCGAGCGGTGACCAGCTATGCGCACCGAGGCCGTCAAGTCCGTATACAACAGGCGCACATACGCAAGGAATTGGGGTCCAAAATTACATGCCTCCAGTAGTTGGAACAGATAAGTCCAGCTCAGAGAGTCGAAGGCCTTATCTATGTCGGCCAGCAGAATTGCCGCCGGCCTACCGAGAGCTGGAGCTGCGGCCAGTGCATTATGCACCCGCCGGATGTTATGGCGTGTGGCTCTCTGCGGCATAAATCCCGCTTGATCGGGATGGATTAAGTCCGGAACGCAGGATCGTAGCCGATCGGCAAGAACTTTCCCCAATAATTTGGGTTCAAAATTTATGAGGGATATGGGGCGGTAAGAAGAGGGTAATTCCGGGGGGCGCCCGGGCTTGTGGAAGAGCACGATTTCAGCATGCCGCCAGTCGCACGGCAGGATAGCGGAGTCCTTGGCCTCCTGGATCGTCGCCAGAAGGTGGGGCCCCAGTCTTTGTGCTTGCGGGCGTAAGAAATCTAGCGGAAACCCATTAGGGCCTGGAGCTTTCCCCGAGCGGAGCGCGCCCAGCGCACCCGTCAGTTCCTCCACGGTGATCTGTGCCTCGAGCTGATCTCGCAGTTGGTCAGAGGGCCTCTTCGGCGGAATGTCTCGCAGAAACTCAGCGATGAGTTCGGCTGAGATTACTTCCTGTTCGGCGTATAGGGCTGTGAAATAGCGCGCAAACTCTCCGGCCACCTCCGCTGGCGCCGAAACTAATGACCCGTTCGCTCCCCGGATTGTAGGAACGACCGCCGGGGATTTGTCAGCCTGACAAAGCCGATGAAGCATCTTACTCGACTTGTCTCCCCATTGGTATACCCGATGTTGGGACGCCTCCCAGATTTCTTTGGCCTCCCCCAAGAGATATTGCCGTAATTCTTGTTGTGCGAGAAGTAAGTTGCGCCGGAGACCGGGGCTCGGGTCTATGGCCAGTTGCTGTGCAAGGGTCAGTTGATGCGTTTCGAGAACCGCTAGCCGCTCGCGTCGCAAGCGCTTTTCATTGGTACAGTAACTTATATCCGCACCGCGGAGAGTGGGCTTTAGGGCTTCCCATAAAATACTTCCCGAGGGGGCGGTGGGGGCATTTAGGTCTATGTATGTGGAGACAGCTAGGTGGAGCATTTCCTGGTATTTGGGGCAGCTCATGCGCCAGGGAAACATGCGCCATCGGAAAGGAGGTCTACGAGATCGTGTGTGGAACTGCAGCGCCACTGGGGAATGGTCAGACAATCCACGAGGGTGATGCAGTACCCGTGAAAAACGGTGGAGTGAGGCCTGAGGAGCAAAAAAGTAATCAAGACGAGATTGGGTCCCGTGCACTGTAGAAAGAAATGTATAGCCCCGTTCCGAGGGATGATACTCCCTCCAAACATCCGCCCAGCCCAGTGTGTGCGCAAGGGAATAGAGTTTAGATGTGCCAGCGGGCTGTTGGGGGTCTGTGGATCTTAGCCGGTCCAAAGGGCCCATTGTATCATTCCAGTCCCCACCCAGGAGCGTAAGGTCGTCGTGTATGGCGCCCCATTCCGCTTTGATCTTGGCGATGAAGGTCGAGCCCAACGGGGGGGGGGGGGCATACACACTGCCTATGGTCACCCTCTCACCACCAAGCATGCAGGTCAGGAAAAGGTATCTGCCACCCAGGTCCGCCCGATGTGCTAAGTATTGGAACTGGACTCGACGGTGAATCAGGATTGCCACCCCCCTGGAGCCCCTAGTGAACCCAGCATGATAAATATGAAAGAAACCGAATCGGGCTAAACAAGGGGCCTTGGTACCCAGGAGATGTGTCTCTTGGAGAAGAAGGAGGTCTGCCCCAAAACACAGGATTTTGACGATTAGTTTGCCAAAAGACTTAGTCCCCGAGTTGGCAGAATGCAACAACTGGGGTAGGGTATTTGCTGCAGTATATGCGAAGTGTTTCGGCACTCCTTCCATGACGGTTCTCCCCTCTGTGATTAAACGAGTGCAGGATGAACATGGCCCTGAAGCGGCTGTGGAATTAGGGATGAGACTGGTGGGAGTGTTCGACGTAGTAGCTGATTTGATCCTTGCAAATGTCAAGGGCGATGCAGTTAACTTTCAAGTAGCTAATGGTCCCAGATCTGGACAAGCCGCGCGAATTACCGAAAATTATTGCACAGGCTTACAAAACAATTGGCCGCAATAGCCTGGGAGTTAAGCCTTTTTCTAAAACGCAAACACAATCGCAACAACAACCAAAAACTCAGTATGAGAAACCAGTTTTTACTAAAAAGAGCTGGAGGTTGAAGAAACAGGGTAAGCAACAGAAGAAGCCGGCGTCGCGAAGGCGCATCCCCGGTTTCCGTCTCTTCTGAACGCACATATGATTTGCGTGATAGGGCGAGAATTAAATCTCCAGAGAGATTTCAAGTCCCTGATTCGCGTTCTCCTCGTTCTTCACAGGCACCAACAACTTCGCAGGCTGGTGGAGGAGATCGCCAGGATAGAGGAAGGGGTCGAGAGGCTCCACAGGGACGAAACCAACCTCGACAACAGGTCAGAGGGAAAGCAGAAGAATTTCAACGTTCTCGCCCACAGTTTCAGAAGAAGAAAGTTGCCGCTGTAACAGCGAGATATGCCACAGACGGTGAGAACGAGACTCCTGAATTGGACGTGGGCAGTGACACTCCTAGACAGCGCCGCGGAAGTTACCATAGTGCGGGAGGCGCTACGTCCTCATGTGGAGGCGACAGCAACTGAAACATTCATTACTGTCGAGACAGCAGATACCAGAGTGGCACCCCCTGACAGACTATATAATATTGTCATTCAAATTGAAGGTGACATACAGCGTGTTATTAAAGGGATTTTTTGGGAAAATCTGACCTCTTCGTACGACATTTTGTTAGCGGAGGTGGATTGGCCGCCCCCATTCGTACTTGCTGCGCGTAAAGGGGAGAAGGTAATCCTTCCGAGCTTTTCTCGCCATGTCCCCAAGGACAAAGCGGAGGCTCTTGCAGCTGAATGGGCTGTGTCCCTGGCTCCAGCGTTATAACGCAACCACGTGGGCTGGGATGAAGATTCACCACCCCATGAAATTCCTTTGCGGTCGCTGCCACAGCCACAACCCCAATATCCCATAAAACGGGAAGCAAAAGGCCCCGTTTCCGAAATTCTGACTCAGTTGGAATATCAGGGAGTAATTGAAACATGCGTATCACCAATGAATAATCCCCTTTTCGCGGTTTCTAAACCCGATGGATCGTACCGCTTAGTTTTGGATTACCGACATTTGAACTCACATTGTCGGACCTTTGCGGTGCAAAACACATAGTTCTGCGCTAGTAGACAGTCTTGTTCGTAAAAAATATAAAACTACACTTGACCTATCCAATGGATTCTACACGCACAACTTGGCCCCGAAGAGTAGCCAATGGAGCGCTTTTACCTCTGGTGGTAAATTATTCAAATTCCGGCGTTTACCTATGGGCTACAAGAACAGTCCAGGCGTATTCGCTGCCCGTGTTGTCTCTTTGTTAGACGGCATAGACCCAGATGCATGTTCGTACGCCGATGATATCTATCTGACAGACGACGAGTTATACCCGCATCTTTCCCGAGTGGACCGCATTATTCTCGAATTTGCGGTTTTAGGTTATAAGTTTAATTTTGCCAAATCACACATTGCTGAATTTACCGTGTTGTTTCTGGGCTATGAGCTCAACAATGAAGGTAAGGGCTTAGCCCCCCATTTCCTGGAGAAATGTGCACTTTTGTGCCCTCCGACCACTCTGAAGAAACTTCAGTCTTTACTGGGTTTTCTGAACTTCGGGCGTACTTACATTCCCGAATATGCCCAGCGTATCAAGCCACTGTATGCCTTGATACAACCTAGCTTTTCGAAGTCATGCTGGCTTCCGGAGCATTCTTCCATTCTGCAGTCTTTGCAGACAGACCTACTTGAATCTAAATTCCTGTTGACTCGTGACAACCACACAAACCTGGTGATTAGAATCATTCCAGGGGCAGTGGGTTTCACGTACTTAACCTTTAACGAAGGTGACACAGTACCGATTGCATACAAGTCACATCTTTACACTTCTGCAGAAATGCGCTTTTCCTCTGTGGAGAAAGTTTTGACTGCAGTGCAGATGGCGATTCTGGAAGGAACGCGCACTGGCACAGGGAAAACGCATTTTGGTGCTAACACCCTATCCTGCCCTAGAGGCAGTGACGAAAGCAAGTGTTCCGAACTCTAAAGCTTTGCACCCCGTTGGATACAATGGGCAACATCTTTGACGTCTCCGGATGTCACTTTTATCTTTGATTCTTCTCTTCAGACTCAGGAGTTTTTGCAGTATGAATTCGTTCATCCTCCTCCTCTGTCTTTGCTACCGCTTGAGGAATACGAATGTATTATCTATACCGATGGTTCGGCACAGCCGGCCACGGGTTCCAAGCATGCTTATTCAGCAGCATGTGCTATTGTTGCAGGTTCCTTTGTGAAAAGAAAGTTCAAATCAACTGTAGTGCATACTCAGGCACTGGGAGACAGTACTGCACAATTGGCCGAGCTGCGCGCATTGGTGCTAGCACTTGAGTTCGCTAATCCGGATGTGACCACTCTTATTGTATGCGATTCTTACTACTGTGTCCAGTCTTACAATGACAATCTATTCTTTTGGTCACAAAATGACTATAGAGATGCAAAAGGCAGCACAATCAAGCATAAAATGCTTTGGGTACGAGTGGCAGATCTACAACAACGTCTGCCTCTCACACAGGTGGTACACACTCTTGGCCATCAGCGTGTGGGCGCACACGCTGTCGGTAACGGTTTGGCAGACGAAGCTGCCAAATCAGCAGTAGCCACGTGCTCAGTCGCAGCAGTTACCAGATCCATGTCTAAAATAGATACTGATATTCTAGAAGCTATTGCTGCGACAAAGGAAGGTGCTAATTACCCTAGGCGGTTACCTTCAAAATACTCTTATCAATTAGGTCCCGAACAGGCTCCTTACGTACGAATTCCAGATGTTGGGGATCGGCTGATTCCCAACGCGGACCGCAGACTTTCCTTGATAACTGCAGCACACAAAGGTATGGCTTCGGCTCATGCTGGGGTGTCTGCGACTGTTTCCATCTTGCAGCAGCGTTACTGGTGGCGTGGTTTATACAAACAAACCCGTACTTATGTGCTTTCTTGTGACGTTTGTCAGCAGATTAAGCCTTCCACGGTTACACGGCCACCACAGACCCCGCTCTGCATTTCTAACAGACCTTTTGGGTGTGTTTACCTGGATCACTGCGGTCCATTCTCTTCAGACACTGCATATAAATATATCTTAGTTGCAGTGGATTCGTGCACATGTTTCATCTGGGTTTGGCCACAACGAAGTGCTGACGCTCGAAATGTCATAAGGGATTTGCGTGTCTTTGTGGGAATTTTCGCCTGTGGCACCTTCCATTCTGACCAAGGTCCAGCGTTTGCCTCTAAGGCTTACAAGGACGCAATGGGTTCACTGGGGGTGCAGGTGAAATTTTCGTCACCATATCGGCCTGAGGGCAATTCGATTGTTGAACGAATGAACCGTGACTTAAAGCAATCCTTGACAGCTAGAGTCTTAGGTACTGGCAGGAACTGGCTGGCCCACTTGTATACCGTACAACGTGCACTTAATAATCTCCCTAGAAGACCTCTGGGTGGGCGGACCCCATACGAAATGCTCTTTGGCATAAGAATGTTTGTGCCTGACCTTGATGGTCTAGACATGGCGGCGCAATCCGCCATCTTTGATGTAGATAACCATTCTACTATGTTACAGGACTTACAAGAAGCCCGAGACAAACTTGCAATCGCACATTTACCTTCAGCCACAGACGCTGCACTGCAGATTCCGGTTGCCGGCTGGCTTCCGAAGATTGGAGATCTGGTTCGAGAGAAGGTGGAGAACAAAAAGAATTCGGCCCCTCTTATCGTGCACCGGTTCCAGTCCTTGGCTTGAAGGGAACTCGTACAGTCATCTTACCACCGCTTCCTGGTCGCAAAGAGAACAGATACATCTCAGTGGAAAATGTCAAGCTACAACATCTGGCCGATCCTGAATAGTGTTACACCAGCGGTCTCTTGTCCTGTCATTTGCCGGACAAATGTTCGTGGCCCTCCGGCCCTAACGGTCACTGATGTTGCTCTCGAGATGGTTGATTTGCCTGATCACTTGCACGACTACCCGGATTCCCCTGCAACGAGGAGACCGAGTATACCTACCCCGCAACTGAGTCCGTGGCTCATTTACCAACAATGCCACTGAACCCAACACGTTATTCTTTTGACTCGGATTCCACTACATCCCTTGTCCCATCCAAATTCAGTGTTCTTGTATCCTGGTTCAGAGACAATTTTTTGATCCCCCCATGGACATACATCTGGTTGGTACTTTTCCTGATTTTTTTGTTCATGTCTATTGGCTTTGTCACCGTGTTTTTTCTGCTCATCAATGGACACTATTTGCCAGAACGCTCTGCGGTGAACTCTGTCGCTGGAACTTTGGCTCCCCATTCTTCATCTCACATCATGAAGCGAGACCACACATTTGTGAACATTTCGGCTTTTCCAGTCGCTGATGGCATCGTTTGGGATGCGGTAAACTTCCAAATTCATGGACCAACCGAAATTATTAATGTACCAAATGTCCTTCGTGTTTCAATGGGTGATGTCGTAAAAAGCAATATTCATTCTGACGATTGGGATGTGCATGCAGTTGAAGCATTATTTACTGATTTAAAATATTATGCTGCTTTTAATGCTGAAGATCTGTACATGAATTCTGCAAGTTATGCTGATTTGTATTGTTACCAGCATTGGGGAAACCACTTTCTCCATAAACCCAGTACCCTTCGGGGTCTTTTTAATTACACCCAATGGGAACATTGTCCGACTCCTTTGCCAGGTAGCTCCCAAACTCTTAGAAATAAGTTTACTTATTTTACCGATTTTAATAGATCGAACCCTGGGTCCTATTTTTTTAAATTAAACACTTCATCTACACAGAAAATCATGTTGACCCATACCAAATTACTATATTCAGGCTCCTTTTTAAGCGCCTTAGCTGTGGGTGGGTATGAACATTGGCGTGACACCATTGATTTAAAATCTATTTGGGGCTCCAAAGCATGGCAGGTGCAGGGCACAGAAGCCTTGCACCGTGCTTGCCTCATCCCAGCCCAAATTCTATTTTTAAATCAGACCATCTATCAAATGACATGTTGGGGTTTGGCTACGTCCAAACAATTGAATGCCCCATCCTTTCCTGTCTTGTCTTCCACTCCCAACGAAAGCTTGTACTTTAATATGTCCCTTACCGAATTGCAGGTTTTGTTTCAGAACAATTCGTTTAATGTCTCTACGTTTGTTCAGTCACCCTGGTTGGCTTGGCCCATTGCATCTAATGCCTGCCAACTGCGTTTTCATAACACGGATCCTGGCTACAAACAAGTTCGGCCAGATCCAAGGTTTTCTGACTCTCGTACTGTTACAACGTATTCTGTTGGTAAATTGTGTAAACAGTGGTTGCAGCACTCTTCTTTAGATTCTGTTAAACAACATTTATCCCTCCTATCAGGCAACATTGATCTGTCCGACTTTGTTCTGGGGCCTCGTGGTCCTCGACCGAAGAGATTCATTTATGAGACTTACAATGAACTCTGGAAGCTTTTGCAAATTGAAGCTGCTTCCCGTCTTCGGGAAATCGATCAAGCAAATTTGGAAAAGGTGCTTGCTGTTGTTGACAATAGTATTAATACCGTCTTCCCGCATTTACACATTAGAGAATATTATTTCCTCTGTGGTTGATATTGTACAAGATGATGTTTCTGTGTTATATCATGGTCAAAATCAATTGCGTTCAGTAATGCAGTTTGCATGGACTTTGCAAACACTTAAAATGGGGAAAGTTCCTTGGCAATTTTTGAATACTTTTGAACGGAGCTGACGGCTGCTTCCAACTTTTCAGAAATCAGCACTTACTGGTCCTTATTAAGGAGGCCTACACAGTTACATTAATTTGTGCCTGTGCAACTTTGCTTTCCAACGACTCCACATCTTGGATCGAGCCTATACTTGGCTCAAAAGAATCGCCAGGGGGAACTTAGGACCTTCTCCTTCAAGAACGCGCATCACTCATTGCCCTGAAGAAGTTCATTGAATATGAACGAAACGCGTTGGCTGGTATTTTTAACTGTTGGATGCTTATGAAATAAAGGACTTACTAAGACAAAGTAAAAAAGACTATATGATTTTTTAAACGAACTTTGCCTCAGAGTGGTGCAACACTCCAAACTTTTGGGCAATTTTTGAACACCTCTGCCTTGTTTTTACCTTTTAATTTAACTGAGAAACAGCGGTTCATGTCCATGAAAGATGCAGCATACACTCTGTTACATATCGAAAAAATAGAGCCCTTACCATTCTCTGTTGCAGAATTGGATTCTGCTGTGTGGCTAGTACACGGGGTTATCGCTTTGCCTTTTTCATTGTTTGAATTTAGTTCGTGCATGAAGCATTATCCTGTAGGCCGTTTCCAGCCTTTGGGCAGTGCCTTCCTGCATGAACTTTGGTCCCTGCCTTTCATGTTTAAATGCCTTAGAGAAGGAAGGGAGGTTTTTCTCACGGGGAGTCGTGCGATTCAACTGTGGGTCATTCCCTTGTTTGCAAACACATTCAATTGCACGGGGCTTGTAACGTTTCGGCTCCGAATCTTGCTTGTGTATTGAAGGGCATTCCTGCTCCTGCTATTTCTCCTACTTTCACAGTGCTTGCAAATGGTAGCTATCTGCTTTTGAACAACCAAGACTGCTGTGGCACCTATACCCTATATTGTTACAGTTTCACACAGGGTTGTCTGCTGCAAAAATGTGCTTTTTCCTCCCCCGCACGACATCGTACATAGTTCCGTTTGGCCTTCCATTCCTACTCGGAGGGCGGATTTCAATAAATTGAGCAGAATAAAGGCACTATTATTGAACCAGGAGGTTATGCTCACATCCGCCCGGGAGACATTCATTCTCCAGGTGGCGAGTACCCACAGTGAAATACAGGCCCTTTTGAATACTAACCTCCCACAACATTTCGGTGAACTGATTCACCGTGTTTTTAATGCCTCACGCACTGAAGGTCTGGTGCACTTTTTTAAAGTTGTGGGCTCTGGCCTTGTGACCTCTTTTCAGACTATTTTTGGTGTAATTCCAGCTTTTATTCATTCCATTTTTTCCAGCGTCTTTGGTGGCTTTCCATTGATCCTCGCCTTAGCGGCTGGTATACTGCTTTTGGTCTGTTTGCTACGCAATGGCTGCACCTCCTTGGGCCCTTCTCGACCCAGGTCGTCTCCAGATGCTCCGTGAGCGCATTCTCGCTGGTTTCGGCATCCTGCCGTTAGCGACGCTCAGTGTGTCCTATAGACTTTCTTTTCGCTTTGCGTATTTCACTTGCGTGCAACCTGTGATGTCTTGCATCAGATGTCCTTTCTCGTGGTCCTTGGATTATTGCCTCTCCAATACGTCTCTGTCTCGACCGGATTTTGTCCTGCTGGTGGGTCCCTTAGAGGCCCATGAACGGGACTGTTCCGGTGCAGGCTACATGGCGTGTGCGGCTGCACTGGGGATTTTGGCACAATGGGATATCTGGGCGGCTGCTCAGAATCTCCTACAACAAAGTTATATTGAGTACCACGCAAGTTGTCCCGCAATGCTATTCGCTGCTCCTTCTTGCGAGGACCATGACTGTAGCTTTGATTTACTGGATTGGATGGCGTCGCTTTTTTCCGACGATTCCAATGATGTCCTCTTGGAAGGTGTGGCGTATTTCTGCACTTACACTCTGTTGGATTGACAGGGCCTTCGCTTTCTTCGACCTGCCTCGCTGGATTTTTTTTACCTCTGCACTTATTTTTTCATCTCCCGTTCGTTGTCCTTCATGGGGACCGCTCCACAACGGACGTTTCTGTTCTGCTCCGTCTATTTGAACTCTGTCCTCCTCCTATGACTTGGCCGATGGACTGCCCAGGGGAGGGTGTCGTGTGGTTTGTGGCCTCCTGGTCTGCCTTGTTACGTTGACTTAGGCCTGGCTGCCATGAGGCCTTTTTGCGCACGTTACTTTGTGCCGTTGTTTTTCCAGCCTCTGCTTCTGCCCGGCTATTTTAGCACTGTCTGCATTTCTGTCTTTCACCTTTTCTCCTGTTCCCTTTTGGGCTACGTCTGCACACCATGTACAAGGTTGAAAAACAACGTCCCTTGTTCCTGCTGATTTGGCCAGTCCCTCGCACTTAGACATAACACTATGTACAGCTGCCCTGGAGAAATTCGTGTGCTTTTAATATTGTGATTTTCACAGTTAGAGACACTTGGAGAAAAACCTTTCCAGAGAGAAGAGTTGTGCTTGTCTGATGATGTAAACCTTACATCTAGATATTGAGGTATGGGGGTTCGCTCGACAAAGCCCAGAGGTCTTCTGTTTTTATAATAAACTAGCAACTAGCACGGGGAGGGTGGTATTGTCATTTAGCCATATATCCACTGCTTTATGAAATGCTTTCCCCGTTTGTATTCTATGGAGTTGTAACTATGCTGCTTATATTATCCTTATGCATTATGCTGATAGTACTGGCACGTGTACTGTATCTTAGAGCACGGTAGTTGAAATAAACATTTTAAACTATACAGTGTCTCTTCTTACGCACGTTGTGGACAGGTATGAGTGAGTTATGAAAGGGTGTTCTTGCTCCTGCGAGTCCTGAGAGAGAGATACCGTGTTCTGGGTTGTCTAATCATTGGTAGCATTGTTGCTAATGAGACGCTAAAGCTAGTCGGATTGGGGTGTTAGGTGCTAAGGTGTATGGTTGGCTCACCACTATATTCCGAGGTCCTATTATCCTGTGCATAGCTCTGTGTATGTGCAGAATCCCTACAACAGCCTCTGGATAGAGGATAAATGCAGAGAAATTGGGGCTGATGCCCATTCATTTTTCTGATGTCGAAATGGACAATCTGAAAGACAGTCTCTTCACTTTTGCGACAAGTTAGTTACATCCACAGGGATCTATCTAGCTCTCCCCTAATGAATAGCTAACACGGTGCCTAAATTCTGGCCCTGCTTCAGAACCTAGAAAGGCATAGGGAGTGTCACCTGTATATTTTATTTCTCAGCCTGATCTCTTCAATTTAAGTTATTATTCAGAGACTATAGGTCTTTTAGTCCCTCACGATTCACATTAAAAAGAAGATATTTTAATACCTCCAGGCTGCTCTGCTGAAGATAATGCTCAGGGTAAGCCTCTCCATATTTCAGGGAAGCTTAAAAAACAGAAGAGGTGCCAAGTCTCTCAGGAGAGACAGATTATTACAGCGAGGCCAAACTACATTCTCAGTGAATGGTCTCAGAGAAAGTCTAGTAAACACTGTGCATACTGACCTAGCTACAGTAGAAAGGTCACCCTCGGACATAATGTGGCTTCCTAGAAAGCACAGACCTCAGAAGAGTCCACTAAACACTTAGTGCATACTGACCTAGCCACAGTAGAAAGGTCACCCTCCGGCATGTGGCTTCCTAGAAAGCACAGACCTCAGAAGGTTTATTATATTTTATTCACTAGCACTTTACTGGAGGTCTGGGAATCTTTGGTAATTGGACGTAAACTAATGGCTTATCCTTATACACAGATATTGATACATTTTAAGAGGGAGTTCTCTTTAGCTAGAGAAGAATTAGCATTCAGATTATGGAAGGACGTTGATTGCCATATTTTAAAGCGACATGTTTTTCTAGCGCAAAGTTTATACATTTGAAAATTGTAAAAAAATAATTTGGCTGGTCTGAGGGCCAGCACCTTTATGACTCTGTTTTGCATCCCAAGATTAGGACACTTGTAGTGCGGCAGCGGACACTGTTTGTGAAGACACCAACAACCTTTGATGGGGCACGAGGGCTTATCTCAGAAATGTGTAAACTGATTACGACATCCCATATGATAACGTATGACACCGTACAGTGGGGTGGTATCTACAGAGAGACAGGAGAGACGTATGCAAATATAGCATGACTGCCTACACAAAGAATCTTCCGTAAAGGTAATGATGAGATGGTAACTTGACCTCAGGCAAATTCGGAAAAAATGGTTCTGCCTTCTGGAGGGGCTTTGTGTGTAGGTAAACTCAGACATATGTTGGGACGTCCCCTATATAAAAAGACATACTGGAAGGAAATAATGGCAGCGATTAAGGACATAGTGGAGTTCCTACTCCCAGAGGATCCACGTACAGTATTCATGGGGCTCGAAATGGTGATGGGAGGAAAGGACACATCACCTACGAAGAGTGGATATTGCTATTTCAATCGTTACTAGCAGCTAGCATGGTAATCGTAAGACATTGGAAACAAATGTCTCACTCCAATTCTAACATGTTGTATTGGCAGGTGAGGGAGACAGTGGTCTTGAAGAGACTCGCAAGACACTTTACCAAAGAAGAGAGTATTTTGTGGCCATTTGTCATCCGGTGCTACTGTATATGAAGGGAAATTATAAAGCGGTGATATTTCTAACCACTTGATTGGGGTGAAGGCAAGATAAGACTGTTCCCCCTCCATCAAAACAATTGTGAAGCATATGACAGATGTTGGTTTCCTTTAGAGTTAATATCCGTGAAGGTCAATCTAAATGCGGACATAGTAAATATATAGTGAAAAAATACTGCCTATGTCTCTACTGACTTGAGAAGCTTTGAAGGGTTAAAAAAAACAAAAGAAAAATGAAACATGGAAGAAAGATGAGAGAAAGGGTTTTATCCTATTATAAAGACATCCATCACTCTATAAATTTAAAACACTATGTTTGCCAACTAACTGGGTCTTGGCATCAATTCAAACATAAATATGATCTACAATATGATTCCAAAAGGTTTTACTCCTAGTAAATGTCATTGCAGATCAGTAGGGCTACGGATATGTAAATGATACAATCTCATTAACCTGGTACATTATTTCACAGGTACAAGATATGATTAAATGAGATCCATGTTTTTTTGCAGTCTTAGATTCATGTTTAACTATGCACGCTTTGACTTCTCCATTTCATATTGGACTTCAAGGTGTATCTACAACTTTTTTCTTTGGTTCTTTTCTTCTATCTAAAGAGGATAATTTCACGTATCTAATGCAGGAGGAAAATTGTAACTATTAACTGATGAACTTAGAAGATGGTTGCACAGGACAGGCAGCACCCATGGCTGCCTTGCATTTTCTTTAAGCAATAATCCTATAGCTGTTTTTGAACTTTATTTTGTTTCCATTTTTTGTAGCCTTTCATCTCTTGTTGGAGGAGTGATTTTGTTATTTTATTCAATGCTAAAAATCAATTTAGGAAAATTAATAATCCACTTTCCAGTAACACTAGGCGTCCTTCATCTGTAAGTTCCTTAATTCCTCCAACATTGGATCTTTTGTATATTTGCATGCTTGAATCATTCCCCATCGTCAGGCTGGAAATCTCCAGTACATTTAAATAGCGGTAAACAGTGGCAAAATGGCAATAAGCCTGAACAATAGTGTTTGTTTAGAAGCACATTCACCTCATTCGAAGCACCCTGAACTTCAGCCAATGAGATCAAAGCGCCAACACTTCTACTTCCGCTAGAAACCACCATAGGTCAGATTTCTACTGCATGTCATGTGTGAGGGAGTCTCCAGACAGATCTCTGCTCTAACCTTTCAGTGAATTTAAAAATTTTATTTTCTTGATAAACCCTGGAACTGAACCTGCCCCGGCTCCTGCTGCCCCTTTGCCATCTACTCCTCCTCACTGATCTTTGCCTCTTCCACCTCCTAAGGAATCATCACCCAGACCATTCAGTAGACAGCTTGTCCTCCAACTCCTGGGGCCATAGGGGATGACAAATATACGTCTAATTTTATATATTCGGATATAGGCAAGGAGGAATGAGAACTTCTGCAAGAAGATAATGGAGGTACTAATGAAGGAGATGCCAATGACATCAGTAGAACAGTAATGTTAACTTTAAGGAACAACCACAAAAATCTATATCAGCCTTACCAATTCTGGATTTTGTCTGGTCCAGAAGGCTAAAACTAATAAAGACCCCTTACAGAATTCCAGAGGTGATACCATGTCTGAAGAAAAAGTACAGAGCCTCAGATTGGGCGGCAGTTGGTTTTACCAGCCATTCAAAGCTTGACTCAGTAATAACTTTGGCTGCTCAGGAGATCTAAGAAACCCATTACACAATCATCTGGCCCTCCAGACAGGGATAGCAGACATATTATTAATTTGGGCTGAACAATTATTTCAATGGCAGCAAACTCTATTAAAGCAGCCACTGCTCAGGAATTTTGGGACGTTATGATTGCCTAATGTGGCATGACATTGCGCCATTAATTTACCTCATTCCTGAAGAAACAAAAAGGACATGGCTAAAGCTATACTTATGGAGCAAGCAATGCCTTCTGCACCTATTATTGATGCAGAAATGGATGCCACAAATGCAGGTTTTCACCAGCTTGCAGGGAGAGCTGTTTTGAGAAGGCAAGGCTGGCTAAGATCCACAGTCTTTCATCTTGAAGTTCAATCAAAAATCCTAGACAGGCCTTTTGATGGCCACAGCCTGTTTGGGAAACATGTGGCTCTCCAACCTCTCAAAATTGATACAAAAAAACACTGGGTGTTTTACAGTACTGTAGACCTGATTCTCCAACCTCTCAAAATGGATACAAAAACACTAGGTCTTTTACAGTACCGTAGATCCGATTTGTCCACCTTTCATGGCTCACGCCAAGCTTACAGGGGAGCTTTCAACCAGTATGAAGGTCAAGGCTGTCCATACTATACAACAGTGCTCATGCGGCGCCTGTCTATTTTTCCATTTTTCTTTATATTCTATTCTGACCTGTTTTTTCACCCGGAATTTCAGCTATGATCAACCCCAGCTGAATTTTTAACAACTTGAATGACTTTAACATTTTGTTATTGGACAAGCCATTTCTATCACCATGATATATGGTGAAATGCTAATTCTCATTGGCTCTGTAAATGAAAGTGATGAAATAATCATGTCGGTCAAAGTGTGATTTGTCTTGTAATCAGTCATCTATAAGATATCATAAAATAAATGATTCTAATTGCAAGCCGGTGTTCTTAAAAATATTTTAAAATTGTGTGTCTATTAAGTCTGTTTCTGTGCGGTTTCCACTGTCGCGTTCATTGTGTGTTCTATTTTGTTTTTAGTCACTAATAAGTTATTCTGTCAAGGTTTGATTAGTTTATGTTATCAATCATGAGTGTCGATTGTGTGGACTATGTGCCTTTTAAGTTAATTTAAGTATTTCAGTTATATGTTGTCATTCTGTTAGGGTGACAATGTTGAATTATTTTGTTATCAGTCATGATTGTTAGTCATTTTATGTTTTCTATGTGATTCATTACAGCCCTGACAAAGTTCCATGAATTTATTTTGGGAACGAAACGCGTTGGCTGGTTGTTCATTTAATGTGCACGAACTTTGAATAAAGGATTTCTTCAAGAATTACATTGGAATGGATCTACTTTCTTGGTGCACCTCCGTGCTTTCAATAAGTTTGGAATCTGCTATACATTAGAATTTGTTCAAAAAACGCCTGTCTGCACACCCAAGGAACATGATCATCTGAGGGAGCACAACACAAAATTCACCTTCTCCTCTTCAAGGGAGCAATAGAAAAAGTCCTTCAATCCAATAAAACCACAGATTTTACTACAGATTCTTTTTTTTTTTAAATAAGAAAATAGATGGAACAGTAGAGATCAATTCTGGATCTCAGACAGCTGAACAAGTACCTGAAAAAAACAATCCTTCAAAAAGGAGATTACGTGACACCCTTGGATCTTCAGGATGTATGTTTCGTTATACCCATCCCCACACACAGAAAATATGTCCGCTTTTCGGTAGCAGTACAACATTACCAATTCAAGATGCTCTCTTTCAGTCTCAAATCAGCACCTCGGATTTTCACCCGGTGCCTTTCGCCAGTTGTGGACTTTCTCAGGTGACAGGGTCTCCAAATGTAACCATACTTGGACGACTGGCTCGTCAAAGCTCAATTAAAGGAAGAGGCAAGGGCTTCTAGGACCACCTGACTCAATTTATTGCAGAATTTGAGTCTCACACTGAACAAGGAGAAATCATCATTACAGCCCGCATGAGAATCCAGTTCCTGGGTGCAATACTCGACACTCAGTTGAGAAAGGTGTTTCCATCTAGAGCAATAAAGCTACAAACCATGGCAAAGAGTTTGTCTGCAAAATAACCAGTCACTGTCAGACAGTACAAGTCCCGGTTAGGTCTGTCATCCTGCATAGGCTTTATCCCTTTTTGCAGGCTTCAGCTGAGTCCTGTCCAACAAGAACTGGGCACTCAATGGAAACAAATTGATAGTTCTTGGGACTACACAGTCCAGGTCACAAGACTGAAACAAGCATTGAGAAAAAAGTCTGTCTTTCCAACCAGGAACAGAAAAGATTGAACTGAAAATGAATTCGTCCATGGATGGCTGGGGAGCTCACTTGTAAGAACTGTCAACCAGAGTCCTCTGATCAGATGAAGAAAGGATGTTTCATATTAATATGTTAGAGCTACGGGCCATACGATTGATTAGGCCTACATGCGTTCCTCCAGAGAATAGCAGGTCAAGCAGTTCTAAACAAAACAGGCAATATGACTTCTATGTTCTACATAGCCAAGCAGGGGGAATACCAGAATCAAGTTGGTTACATAGTCCGACAATGGGGCCAAACTAGGACCGATCTTTTGCCACACTGAGCTACAAGAAATACCACTACTTTGAAGCATATTTTGGCATCCAAGGACGATGGGTTTGCAATGATTTTGCAATCAGTTGGTCCAAAATCTATGCTTATATCTTTCCATTTGTCTTCTCTGATCCCCGGGGTGTTGAGGAAGGCAAAGATGGATCATTATCTCGGATTCTCATTACTCCGGCGTGGCCATGCCAATACTGGTAAAGCTAACTCCAACGTCTATTGGCAAGTCCAGATATTTCTCTGCAAAAGCATTCCAGATGCCATGGAGAGATACTGCACCACAACGCCAAGTCATTGAACTTGACAGTATGGTACCAGACCACCTAGAATTCAGCCACTTGGATTTACCGCAAGACTACAGAAACATGCTAGCACAGACACGTGCTCTGGCAACTATAAAAACTATAACACCAAGTGGAAGAGTTTCAGTGTCTGGTACAATGGCAAAGACTTTCATCCACTCAAATACAACTTCATCAAATACTCCCATACTTGTTAGATCTGGCTAAGCGTGGACTTACATATTCTTCAGTAAGAGTCCATCTAGCTGCAATATCAAGATTCAGAGGAAGGAACTATCGTCATCTACTATGTTCTCCCAATGAATCATAAAGCAATTTATGAAAGGAATTTTCAGGGCATTTCTACCTGTACAACGCCCTCTGGTTCCTTGGGAGCTTAACACTGTTCTCAAACAGTCTAAGCAACCTCCCTTTGAACCAATACACAAGGCACATCTAAAATTAATCTCTTGGAAGACAGCGCTTCTCCTAGCACTAACATCAGCTAGGAGAGATGGGGAAATGCAAGCATTCACTATTATGGAACCTCTTTTCTGGTTCACAAAGTATAGAGTTATTTTGAGAACCAATCCGAAATTTATAACCCAGGTTCCTACTGATTTTCACTTAAATGAACCAGTTATTCTACGATTTTTCTATTCAAACCCATCTACATCAGCAAAAAGATCATTACATTCTTAGGACTTACGTAGATGCGTGATTGATAAAACAAAAGACAAAAACTTAACAGACCAGCTGTTTGAATCTTTTGGACAGTCAGGAAGAGCATGCGCCCTGTCCAAACAGGGGACAGCACATTGGCTCTCAGTCTGCATTGCCTTCTTTGACATCAATCCATGCATCCACTCAAGGGTGCAGCGAGGGCGCAGTTCACTAAGAGAATGATGACAGTGGCACTCTATACTGGTGTGCCCTTGCGGGACATCTACTGTGCAGCCACCTGGAAGAGCAGGCACATATTTACGAAGCACTATTGCCTAGACGTGGATGCAAAGCCGAAGCAGCAGCACAATAGGCAGTTCTCAGAAATGCGTTTCAATAAAGATGAGCCTGCTTCCCGCTTTTTAAAATATGTATGATGGTTACTACTCGGATTAAAGCATGTGAATACATGAAAGATCCAGTGTTGAAGAAATTAGTTACTTACCTGTAACTCCAGTTCTCAAACATTGAAATATTTCATATATTCATATGCGACCCTCCCTCCTCCCCGGTCAGAGGCTCATTTATCACATACTCTTCTCACCCATGTGCTTTTGAAATCTGAGCTATGATGGCCTCTAGGGGGAGTAGGAGTGCTGGCATTTTCACCTCATTGGCTGCAGTTCTGGTTTGTTTCAGACGAGGTGTATGTGCTACCAAATAAACACTGTTGTTCAGCTCTCTGATCATTCTAACACCGGTCCATATCAGGGTCTAGGGGCTGGTATTCTTCACGGTCCAGTGGCCCCTCCCAACCTTCCCCAAGTCCTAGCCTAAAGGAATAGGGCTCAGGTTCCAGCCTAGAGGGAATGGCCAGAGTCGCCGTCGGGCAACGCCCCTCCATCTTGTCAGGGATAAGATTGGGTATGGCAGCGCTGGGAGCATCAACAGTGGGACTGGCTTTGGGGAAGGTCGAGGTGGCACGACCAGCGCCAGTCTGGATCCATTTGTGGATCCAAGGGGCCCGACTGGTGCCAAGAGGCCCCTCCCGAACCCATGGGGCCTGAAGGCGCTCCAGCAGGAACGGGCTGCTCAGATATGAGGTGCATGGCCTCATAGGATTCTCGGAGTTGGGCGGGGGCACTCCAGCTCCCAGAAACTCGGGGAGGTGCACAGACAGCCCGGGCTTAACTGCAGAGCCAGGCCTCGAGTGACGAAGCTTCCTTGTCTCGTCGGATGACAGACGGACAGGGTGAAGTCGAAGACCTCTTCGACTTCTTGGTCTTCTTTTTGTGGGACTTACCGGAGTGGGACAACTTCGACTGTGACGAAGATCTATGGCTCAGCGACCGATCCTGGGACCTTCCTCTCCACCGGGATCAAGACCATCGCTGTAGCACATGTCAAACGGTAAGGAGCTTGAGAGATCGCTCCCTCAAGGCCTTGGGGTGCATGGAGCGACTATCGATGCAGTTCTTCGTGTCGTGGTCACACTCAAGGCACCAGAGACAGATGTAGGTCCATCACTGACATTTACCAGTGGCAGTCGCCGCAGGGCTTGAATCCAGCCTGCCTCATTGACATCCCTGCTACACCAGGAGACAAGTCTCAAAACTTCAACAAAAAGACAGTCAAAAAATGACTGGTGGTAGCTGTCTCCAGATCTGCGCTGGCTGGTGTGGAAAGAAAAGAACTGATGTCAGCGCGCTGGAGTGGCGCCTATGTAGGCACAGGGCACGTCACTTCCAGTGCAGACGCCGCCACGCGGAGCCGAAGGACACCACCTACTGGTACGCAGGGGTCCTGCTCACAAGAAATTTCCAGATCCAGTCAGAAGCCTGGGGATAATTCTATGGTAAGGAATCTGCAACTAGATAGATTCTCCACCAGATAAGGCGTCACCAAAGGTCAGTAACTTGTTCGTATAGGTTACCCTTAATGTGTATGGAAGGATCAACTGTTATTTAGCTGCATTTTAGGGCTTTCACTCACCCCTTGGCTATCTTAAATTGAAAGTACAGTCTTTTTGTTTTAGAGACTGTATACCTATTTCAGATAGACTTCTATTTTCGTACTTTTAAAAGAGGGAACACGAAAGAAAGTTTGGCAGCATTACTGCTCTTCATACTTTAAAACCCAATGTTAGTTACACAGTGGATTGTTGCTTTATAGATAATTTTTAAAAGACAACAAATTAAATGCAATGTATTTAAATAGGCATTAGTTTATAAATTAAAAAGTAAAGTTTTTATCTCTACTGGAAAGTGTTCCAAGATTCCAAGTATTAGGGGTAGGTATTCAGTGTACTCTAATTTACTGGAGATACGTATTATGGGACAATGGGTTCACAGGTAAGTACATTTTCCTTCTGCTTCGAAAATCCCCTTTGAATTTCCAGTTTGTTAAAGATAATCGTATTGCTACACTGGAGAATTATCAGAAATGAGAGTTGGTGTGCGACGAAAGAGAAGATACTCTCCCCTTTCACTATGGACAGTGGCAGCATTCATTGACTCATCAACATCAGAGCAAGCAATTCACAGTGACCCCATAGTTATGAATACTCTCTTCAAGCCAAGATTCTAAATCTAATATCCCTAGTCGATATGATTATTCTTTTCCCTAGTTGGTTAACTCCATTATTAACACAGTTGCTCATCCTTCCATAAAAAGCAAAACTTCTGCTTTATGTTTTCAAAGAATCCTCTTGCCTTGGGTTGGGTTTAGCGCATTTATGAAGCCTCCGATACATATGTCTCTAGGCACTTATTGTAAATTAAAATAGAGTCTTCTGAATGGTTGTGAATCTTTATTGAAGTAAGACAGCACGGATAAACCAGACCACCACAGCCGGGGAAACCGCCTCACTCTAACCGCCGTTCTCTGTAATACTGGGCTCGAGACGCGGTACCAAAAGCGTGTCATGCGCCACGAGCCCAGTAACCAAGACACCACGAGCCCGGCAAGCAGAGCAAAGCCGCTCACGGGCTGGAGATAAACATAACACATCTTCTTTCCTTCCAGCAACAGATTTGTTGTGAAAAACAATAAACGAAAGAAAGCATAGAGAATAAAATGATAAAATCAAGAAACAGTGAACACTGCACAAAAGGGACGCAATAGGGAACAATAATCCAAAAGCAAGGTTGCAAAACAAAAGCAAACAAATGTCAAAACAAACATAAAATATTCAACCCCACTCCCTTCCCTCACAGCTTACACACAAACATAGTGTTTTAGATAATCAGGCAACCTGTGTTGCCTAACAGTTCTTCCCTTACCATCACGGACAACAGCATCCTGAGATGACTGCCCCACCTGCAAGGACACCGGACTAGGCAAATGCTCAACACATTTTTGGTACAAGGCTACCCTTCTGAGGTTCCATGTCTGGCCATTATGTAACTTAACCCAAGATCCCCCCACCGATTCCAACTGAAAGGGACCCCTGAATTTGTTGAAGCCTTTGTTAACCCCACCAGGTTTGACTTTTACTAAATCACCAGGTCGAACATTTCTATTGCCCCTCACCATGTCTTGGTTACACGGATCCGAAGAACAATATACCTGATTTTTGAGTAACCAAGTGGGAACCATTTTGTACCAGCTTGCCTTCCCCTCATCAGTTCAAACGGAGATTTTAACATTCCTTGATGCACCGTGGTGCGGTAAGCCCACAACATTTCTTTAATCTCACGCTGTACAGGAGAATTTGCTGTTAATGCCAATTGCATCGTGCCTTTCACAAGTCTGTTGACTCTTTCACACAAGCCATTACCTTGTGGTTTGTACAAAGATGTACATATATGCTTCAATCCAATATTGTCAAAATACTGCTCCATATCCTTAGAGGTGAGCTGTGTGCCATTATCAGAAAGAAGCATGGCCGGAACACCTTCTCTACGGAACAGCTCACTGAGCACCTTAAAGGTGGATTCAGTATTGGTGTTTCTCATAAAAGCAACTTCCACCCACCTTGACACGGAGTCCACCAAGACCAAGGCAAACTTTTCATTGTCATGCAACTGTTTGAAAGGACCAATAAAATCCATGCAAACTTTTTGCCACACACCTTCTGCACCAATAACGGTACCAAAAGCGTGTCATGCGCCACGAGCCCTGTAACCAAGACACTACGAGCCCGGCAAGCAGAGCAAAGCCGCTCACAGGCTGGAGATCAACATAACAGCACTGTTCAACTCAGAGCCTGTGTACAAGAAATTAGCTGAACTGAAAACTAGCGTTTTATTTGCCAGCCGACTGAAAATGCATTTTAGAGCTCAGCCTTCACACAGAATCCATGCAAGTCAGGCAGTAACACGCAGAATATACTTTTTTTTTAAAATTTATTTATTTTTAGAGTTTTATATAGCGCGAACTAGACCCGAGAAATCGGGTATCAGAGCGCTTTACATGAGCACCAGTTTCGTTACTGATGGACACATTCATTTTTGTTAGGCACGGGGAGATTAAGTGATTTGCCCAGAATCACAGGATGTTGAGCGTCCTTGCCGAGACTCGAACCCGGTTCCCCAGCTTCGAGGTTGACCGCTCTAGCCATAAGACTACATCCTCTCCTTATTAGAAGATCATAGCACCACTTAGCTGGAGGGATACTGCACTTTAACAATCACGTATTGCAGGGTGGTATCATAACAAAGGATGCATAAGCAAGTGAAGTGGATCAAACACTCTACCAGTAGCAATTGGAGTTTATTTCTGGTTGCTGAGATCGGTCTATTATTTTTTAAGTCTAGGGCTGCAGCAATTTGAGAAAGCAGTAAGTTCTGCACAAGTTGTTTGCAGATACAAATAATCAGCATAATATTTTATTTATTTATTTATTTGTTTATATAGCGCCTGACTCGACCCCCGAAGGGGTATCTCTGCGCTTCGGACGGGCAGCGTGGAAGTAGTGCTACTACAGCTGAATCAGAGACAGAAAAGAGTAGTGTTGAGCAGCTTCCTAAATTGCAGATGATCAGGGCATTGTCTCAAATGTAGGGGGAGCTCGTTCCAATAGCGGGGGCCTAGATGGGAAAGGGCTTTTCCCCCTAATCTGGCCTTCCTAACTCAGGGGACCACAAGATGATGTTTGGAGCCCGAGCGGAGAGACCTGGAAGGTGGCTATGATGTAAATTTCTCCGAGAGATAGGTGGGACCAAGATTGGACAACGCCTTATGGATGGTACAGCAAACTTTGAATCTTACCCGTTGCCGTATTGGAAGCCAGTGAAGCTGCAAGAGAAGAGGGTGGGAGGCAGTCCTGGGGGGACATTGAGGACCAATCGTGCCGCCGTGTTCTGGACTACCTGCAATCTGCTGAGCGAAGCCTCCTTGGCGGAGATCAGCAGACCGTTGCAGTAGTCCAGACGGCTTAAAACAAGTGCCTGAGTCAGAGTCTTCCGAGTTGAATCGGGAAGCAAAGGAAAGACTAGGCGGAGTAGGCCCAATGTGTGGAAACAGGAGCCAGCAGTCTGGGCAGCATGCTCCTTCAGGGCAAGTGCTTGATACAGACGGATGCCTAAGTTCTTAACAGTGGATTTGGGGGCAGGAGGGGCACCCAGATCAGCCGGCCACCATTCAGGCGTCCATAATAAGGGGGCCTCTCCAAAGAGCAAGATCTCCCTTTTCCCAACATTGCACTGGAGGAAATTACTCTTCATCCAGTGTGAGATGGCTCTCATACCAGAAGAGAATGTCAACTGTACAGATGGAGTAAGTTTGTCGAATGGAAAAAGCAGCTGTGTATCGTCGGCGTAGGATATGGGGGTGAACCCGTATGTCCTCAGGAGATTGGCCAAGGGGGCAACATAGATATTAAACAATGTGGGGCTCAAGCATGAGCCCTGAGGTACTCCCTTGGACAATTCCATCAGTGCCGAACGATACGGGCCTAGGTTGACGGTCTGGGAGCGCGCAGATAGAAAGCTCGTCATCCACTGAAAGGCAGAGTTTCTTAATCCAATCTCCTTCAACCTCCTAAGCAATATCTGATGTGAGACCGTGTCGAACGCGAATACAATAGGCTTTGCATGCCAAGTAATCAGTTTAACAGATCCAACTCTTCAGTCTCCACAGACCACAGAGCCACTAAAAAGAGATCTCTTGATATTTTTTCAAGTCTCATAGAACTCTTATCTTGATGTGGTAGACTAATCATTCATAATTCCTGACAGGACACCTCCCTTTAAAGTGCATGCCTACAAATATCAACTTCCAACTTGTCCGGTTTCAACGGATGAGCTCTCTGTAACACACTATAAATATGTGGAATCTGTAGTGCAACCGGTTCTCTTTAGACCAAATTAAAAATATATTTTCTTGGCAATCTGCCATTTCTCTCAGCAATGCAAAGGAAAGTAGTTTGGCTAAACATAGTTGGTAATATCCTTGTTCTACGTAAGCAGAGGGCAATGCCCACCTCTACCCTGTGCTGGCTAGCGAAGGAGACAGGTGTGGAATTATGCTTGATTACAGTACATTTTACTGCCATTCTTGTGAAAGTGAAGGATGTAGGTGCAGACTTCTTCAGCAGATTGATTAGTCCCAAAGCAATAAATACTCAACCTGGATGACTCCAAATCGATGTGTAATGTCTTGGCTATCCAATAGTGAAATCTAACTAGTTAAATAACTCCCCATGCAACAGAGCACTTCACATGCCCTAGCAGTTCATGTTCATATGTCTGCCATTCGTCTAGCATACGATATAGAATATTTCACAGCAGCGCAATCTATCACAGAGGCAACCTTTTCTTCACATACCAGGGGCAATAGTTTAACCTCGTGAAACAAAAAAAAAATCTTGGTTCAAATAAAGTGTCCTGACATACGGTGCAAATACGAGAGCAAGTGAATCCAATCTGCTGTTAGATACTTTATAACAGAACTTCCATGAAACTTACATTCAACAATATCTTGGTTCTCACTTGTCATGCGATTAAGACCTGTACCAGATAATGGTGCTCTCATTTGCTGTTACACACAAAGGAAATAGTACATTACCTCATGTAGCGATATTTGAAAGAGTCATTTAGATGGGTGAGTGGATAGGTTTCTTCCAGTTAGGCGACCACACAAACTGTGATCTCAATATGATTTTAGTTATGCTAAGGTATTTAAAAAACAAACCTTTTGAGCACATGTGCACCTGTGGAATTATCCTCCAACTATAAAAACTCCTCTCCTTATACCAGTTTCAACACGACCTCCAGGTCTATTCAGCATCGAAGGCATGTACCGACTTTCACAGGAGCATGTACTAATCCACACTCCACACACCTCGTTAATTTATCCAGATTTTCATCTGAATAAGAAAGTCTTTGTCTCCAACTACTTTTCAATTTAGCACTCCAGTATTATGGATATCCTAAGTTCTGTTTGATGAGGAAAAGGGCCTGAAACACTGCCCACGCCTATTTTTTGTCACAGAAAGAGAAGCACTTTTTCAAATGGACATTATTCATACATGTCCCTTCAGAGTCAGGGCAGCATCCCTCAAGAGGCATGTCACAGAAATGGCAAACTGCAAGGCTGCCACTTGGGCACACCACACACGTTTATAAGCATTCCTTGATGAATGTCTCATACAGTTACAATATTCAATTAGCCCAAGTTCTCATAGGGAACATGTTGGCTTGAAATCTGGTTTAAGTCTTAGAATTTTCCATTTCACATGGTTTCTCTTTCTGAACCCATTCCCAAATAGTGGGACTAAAAAGAGTCGCAAAATTAGGGGGACGAAAAGTTACCTTTGTTATTAACTCTGGTGTTCTTGGGGGCGTGGCCGGCAAGATGGCAGACCGGCGGCACTAAGCCTGCAACATCTTACCGCCCCAGAGGACTTGCTGCGCTCTAACTCCCGTAAAGAAGTGGGGAAATGGGTAGGAATCCCCTCCCCCCTGCCCACTCTGGGGTCACACAAGGAGGCGGCGGACCCTGCATAGACCTGGTGTCGCGGCATAGGCCCTGTAGGTTAGAGAGCCTACGCACCGGCCGTGACTCTCGCGTGTCGCAGCTGCGGCAGACGAAGAGGGCAGAGCCAGCAGAGAAGTGCTGAGTCCAACTGAGGTGAGTGGATATTGGGCATTGTTGTGTGCTCCTTGGCCCCAGGACCCAAAGTACTGTAAATTGCAGCACCCACTGGACCTCCCGCAGGTCCCGGTAATTAGGCCTGCCGGAAGCACACAGCCCCTCTATTTAGAGATCAAGCTGAAAGAGGACTGAGCAGCAGGGCCCGAGACCCTGCGAGAGAGCCCGGCATGTGGATGGCCTGCATAATGTAGTCTGCACCGCTTAGCTAACGCACCTTAGGTCTACAGCCCCCCCATCTCACATAGGGACGCCGGATGCCCGTGGACCACAGCGAGGAGCTGCAGTAGTGGACCGACGGCCCCCCGGAGGAGCTGTGATGCCAGGTTTGGGTGCCAGGTGAGACCCATTGGCATTCCACCCAGACCCTTGGTAGGGGAAACATCGCAAGCTGGAGGGCACCCGAAAAGAGACCCCACGAAGGAGACGAGGAGTGACTCCTTGTTTTGTTGAGGGTGGGCAAAAAGGGGCGGTCCCGCTTGGAGAGCCTTGCAGACGCTTTCGCATTCTAGCCACCCTTACCCACACCGCTGATAAAAGGGCCTGGGAGCATGGCGTCCATAAGGGCAGGAACTGGCAAGCACACAACCTGAACTGGGCGCGAACTGGTAGGCTGAGTGCACCTGGTGGGCCTCGGATTTATGCCAGGGGTGTCTGGAACCAGGAGAAAATAGAACTACCCTTGCCCACACCCTATATAACCATGCTGCAGGAGGACCTCTAGTGTGGCAAAGCCGACACAGACAATGGGCAAGGAGCAAGCACTTAGAAGTACACAGCAGACGATCGGAGTCGCGCGAGCGCGCGAACAAGATGGCCGCCACGGAGTGAGCTCTGCAATTTCGGCCCATTTTACGACGAATTTGCAACCAAAAGGGCTATATTTTAACTAAAAAAAAGGTACCTGGTGACATCTATTAGGGACAGCTTTAGTTGGAGGCGTTTTTCTCCGACTTGTGGCAAAGTTGAAGGAGGTTTGTGGAGAAGCATCTTTCAGCAGTGCTTCCACTCAGGTATTGCCGATTTTTTTCTGTCAGGAGGGCGGAACCACAGGCAGGAAAGGGCACGGCAGTGGCCTGGATACTCCCAAAGCTAGTTTTAGCTGCTGCACAGTGCTAAATTATACTGCTTCAGATCTAATGGATTGGAATTTGTAATTTGAACAGATTATTGCCTTTAATATTTATCTTGTTACTATGTAGGGAAAAATTACTCCTTTGGTACTCAACAAACGTAAAAAAAAAAATACTTCATCTCCACCAGTCAAGTCTAAAATTGTAGACTCTTGTGAACCTTCCATAGCTGATTTGTTTGATGAAATGCAGGCTATTCGTTCTAACACAGACACTATTGCGTCAGAGATAAAGAACTTGGCAAACACATGGCAAGCATTTCAATGAAAGTTTCTGACAATGCAATTAAAATTTGTGACAATAAAACCAAATTAGATGCTCTTATTCCTGTTGCATCGAAAATAGATCCAATGAGTAAATCATTGCTAGATTTGGAATATCGCAATCAGCAGTACAATTTAAGAATTTTTTATTTGCCAGAAGATGTGGAAGTTAATGACTGCAAATACTTAGAAAAACTATTACCTGGTCTTTTGCGGTTAAAATTTACGGAAAAATTTGAGATTGACAAAGCTCATAGAATTCCTACACATAGAAGCCCAAATCAAACTAAGCCTTGTCAAATGATATTCAAGGTGTTGCGTCATCACCATCTTGCATTAATACGGAAAGCATCAAGAGAAATTCCATCTTTAATGGTCAACGGTAATAAAATTTTTATTCATCAAGACTTTGCCAAGGAGACTGTAAAAATCCGCAAAGAATTTGCTGATCTTTGTCCAAGACTGAAAAGTTGTGGCTTCAAATATGGACTTTGCGGGGGGCGTGGCCAAGGGGTCCGATATGGCGGATGCATCGTAGACGAGCTCCGTGGGCTCGTTCAATATCCTGTTGAATATCCTGGTCATCGGCGGTTCTGGACTTCTCCTACCCTCGGATACCTTCCCGGACGCACTGTGGAGCAGCTGGAGGCCCGCTCCGCGACGACAGCAGCTGGAGGATCAGAGCTTGGACTTGCGCCCCCGCCCGCTGCTGCACTGCTGCCGCGCTGGAGCTGGGTCGGCTGGGCTGCGAGGTGGAGCCCGGCCGCTGCCTTTGGGACCGGAGCAAACGGCGTGATGCCCCCGGACGCCCCATGTGAGTCCTCTATTGGTGCTGCCGCAGTTTGTGCTCAGCAGGGTCCCGCGTTCGGAGGACTCCACAGAGCCTGGAGCGGGCTTTACCGGCTCCCCGGGCTGGTGGCCATTTTGCGGGCGCATTAAACGCGCTGGAGCCCGCGGCACATCATTACGAGGGCCTAGCTGAGGCTAACGCTGGGTCCCCTCTGCTTCAAAAGCAGTCGCGCCCCGGCTGGTGCTACGTGGGGCATTAGACGTCGCCTGGAAGGCCTACAACGGGTCCCGGACCTCTGTGGTGGCAGTCCGGTCGACGGTGGCGGCCGGTGCTGGATTATTCGAGCGCGGCGGCCCCCGACCCTCTGCTAGGCCTCCTACTGGATCTGAAGGCGACGCGGACCCAGCGGCGGTTGCTGAATACTGGAATCGCATGACGATCGGGCGGATTGGTGACACCCATTAGGGGGGCACAGAGGCTCCTGTGCGCGGAAGCGGCCGGGCTAGGCCTGGTGCGGCCTGTGTGCAGCTTGCCTCTGGGCCTGTCTTCCCGCCGATCTGGTACGGGACGAAGGACTGGACTCCCTGCTGCGGGTGTGCCGCGGGTGCAGAGATAGCGGCTGCCTATACCTAGTGGCGCCATACTCCTCATCGTTGGGCCCTTGCCTAATCGCCAGCATTAAACATGACCAGAGACAAATTATCAAAGCAGAGCACTCTGGATCGCTATGCAGGACCTGGGGCACACGCACCGGAGACATCGCGCCAGAGCCCTTTTGGCCCGGACAATACTGCCTTGCTGGCAGCGATAACTCAGTCCCGCGAGGCCCTGGAGGCCAAGATCGGAGAGGTGGGATCTGACGTTGCTCTCATCCATCAGGACTTACGTAAAGCTGTGGATAGGATCACTGAGGCCGAAACCCGCATCTCCACCGTGGAAGATACAGCTGTCTCTCTCCAGGCACAGGTGACCTCGCTGGAGTCCATCACGAAGGGACTGGCGATCAGGGTTGAAGATGGCGAAGGCAAGGCACGGAGGAACAACCTTCGCTTTGTAGGTTTCCCGGAGGGATGTGAAGGCAATAACATGGAGCAATTCCACGCGAAATGGATAGCGAGTTGGATCCCTCAGACAGCATTGTCGCAGTGCTTTATTATTGAACGTGCGCACCGTGCCCTAATGCAAAAACCTCCACCCGGGGCCCGGCCGCGACCCGTTATTGCGAGACTCTTGAACTTACATGATCATGATGCCGTCCTTGCACAGGCCAGGCTGGGGGGAAAACTCCACTTTGACTCCCATCATATCTTAATCTTCCCCGACTATACACGCCTGGTACAACAACAACGCCAGTCCTTCACAGCTGCTAAAGCCCGGCTGCGGGACCTTAAAATCCAATATGCTCTGCTTTTTCCAGCCAGGTTGCGAGTCGTTTACAAGTCACGTACTCATTTTTTTGATACTCCGGAGTAAGTTTTTGAATGGATGGATGAGAAACAGACACAGGCCACATACTCCATCGCTGTTCGATTCTGAATCATCGTCCGGGGAAGCCGCGCGACAAGCGGTCAAGCCTAAGGTGAAACCCACTCGCAGGTCACGCTCGAGACGCCGTTCCAAGTCGCGGAGTGCCTCTGACTCCCGGATTGCAGAGACTCGGCGAGACCCATCACCAACATGACGTGAGGCTGGAGAACTTTCATTATAATGGTTACAGTGCTGATGACATTTGCTTTTTTCAGGGGCCTACGTGAGGCCCACCCCCATAATTCTTTTCTCAGTATCTGAGAACTATATCCATGTTCGGGGACAGTTTTTTGGGGAACCTTTGGTGTGAGGTTGTGCTCTGCTCCTGTTTGGGCAGATGTGCGACACACACCGCGAAAGATGCTTCAGTTGTTTTGAGGTATTGGGTGGGGTGGGTTGGGGGGGTTGGGACTGTTAAAAGTTGTGGATAATACTGTGTCCTATTCGCTTACTTCTGTGGTCTATATGCCCTGTGACAAGCCGAGATTTTACTCTTCTATTAGATGCCTTGCCCTGTGATAGACCCCACTGGTAGACTTCAGGTGGTTAGTTGGAACATACGGGGGGCTAAATAAGATCAAGCGAGGTGCGGTCCTTAGACAGGCCAAGTGTGCCACGCCGACGTTCTCTTACTGCAAGAGACCCATCTTATGGGCACCAAGGCGCTGTGCCTCGCTCGTTTTGGCTATATACAAGTTTTTCATGCGGGGTTCACCAGGGGCTCCCGAGGGGTGGCAATCCTTATTCACCGCCAAATCCCTTATATACACTCCAAAACATGGTCCGACCCCCAGGGCAGGTACATTATTGTGTCAGGGACACTGCACGGAGAGATCATTACACTGGGTAGCATATACGCACACACCCCCGCTCTCTGACTCGTTTGTAGAGCACCTGACGACGACACTGTTAGAGCTGCCTATAGGTCTCTCTATTGTGGGTGGGGATTGGAATGATGTGGTAAATGTGGCACAGGACCGGTGGCGATCGCGCGCTGCACCCGAGACACTGAGGGATACACGTTTGCACGCACTGAGAGATATGGGATGGTTGGACACATGGAGACACCTACACCCGGCTACATGTGGTTACACGTATTTTTCGGCTGTCCATGACTCTTTTTCCAGGATAGATTATATTTTCATACCCAGCTCATATTATTCTCGAATTGCTGCAACTGATATATTACCTAGGGTCTATCTGACCACTCTCCAGTGGCCCTGACTCCGTCTAGGGGTGGCTCGTCCCCCCTTTCGATGGCACCTATCCCCGTGGCATCTCCAAGGCTCGCAATATAAATCACACATACATCAGGCACTTACCGCATATTTTGCCGATAACCTGGGCACGGTAGATTCTCCAGCTACGCTTTGGGAGGCCATGAAGCCCACCATTCGGGGGGCAGATATTGCGTACTGTGCAGCTCAAAGGAAGAAGCACCGGGAGGCACTGATTCAGACCGAGGCCCAGATATTGGACCTAGAGCAGAAGGGTAGAGGCGAGCATGGCGGGCCACTTCGCCGCCAACTGCTCCAACAAACATATGCTGATACACTACGCGATGAGGCCAGACAGGCCTGGCTGGCATCCCGCAGTAGAATTTATCAATGGGGGGGGATAAATCAAGTTCTCTTCTACATCGCTTATGCCAGCGAGCTCTCCGTCCGGTGAGCATACCGGGTATTCGCGACGGCCGGACACTTACGAACCCCACCCAAATTGTTGCTAGTTTTGCAACATACTATACAGAGCTCTATGCTCCCAATGACGCTTTGCCGGAACCTTTGATTCACCAATATCTCGATGACTTACCTCCCAAGGCCCTCTCGGATGCTGCAAGGGAGGATCTAGATGCCCCGCTGACAGTTGAGGAGCAGAGTGCTGCTCTTGTCGACTTGCGGTCTGGTAAAGCACCGGGTCCGAACGGCTTCCCATGTGAAATTTTTAAATTGTTCCAAACTCAATTCCTCCCTCACTATCTGGGAGTGATACATGCGGCACTCGAAGAAGGGAGACTCCCGTCGGATTGACGACATGCAGAAATCACGGTTTTCCCCAAGCCTGGCCGGCACCCGGATCAATACTCCTCGTATCGCTCTATTTCCTTGCTGAATGTTGAGGCTAAGCTAAGCCTTGGCCAATCGTATTCTTCCTTATATGTCGGAACTTGTCCACCCAGATCAGGCTGGCTTTATGCCCCATCGGGCTACCCGTCACAACATCCGACGAGTGCACAATGCGGTTGCGGCGATTGATCACCTCGGGGGTCCGGCAGCTTTGCTCTTAGCAGACATTGACAGAGCATTTGACTCGCTGGGATGGACCTATCTGTTTGCTCTTCTGCAACGCCTGAACATAGGCCCACACCTTCTGTCCTATATCAGACTTTTATATACTGACCTCTCGGCCTCGGTCAGAATAGCGGGTGCGGTATCCGCTCCCTTCTCTATAGGAAGCGGTACCCGGCAGGGGTGCCCCCTCTCCCCATATCTATTTGCCTTAGCTATGGAGCCATTAGCCGCGTGGGTTTGTATCGACGCACAGGTAAGGGGCTTTGAATGGCCGGGGGGGTTTTCAGATCGGATCGCTCTTTATGCGGATGATGTCCTGTTCTTTCTTATGGATCCCCATCGGACGGGACCGCGTATTCTCCGCATCATGCAGATTTTCGGCCAGCACACTGGCCTGTATATGAACACGAAGAAATCTATTCTCTGGCCTATCCGTGGGGGTTCGGACATGGGCACCTGGACGGCAGAAGTAACGTTGGCCACAACCGGACTGAAATATCTCGGGGTGTACATCTCAGACTCCCAATCGATGTCATGGGAAAAGAACATTGCCCCCATCTGGATGCGCACTCAGACAGAGATGGAGTCTTGGACGCGTATGCCCCTCTCCATATTGGGCAGGTCGGCAATATTCAAAATGGTGTCCCTACCTCGCCTCCTCTATCAAGTACAAAACCACCCCTTTCAGATAGCGATCTCCTGGTTTCGACAGCTAAATTCCAGGTTGAGCCGTTTTTTATGGCGAGATCAGGCCGCTAGGGTACCACTTAAAACATGCTTTCAATCAACCTACTGTGGGGGGTATAGCGACCCCCGATATTCAATCGTATCATGCAGCATCCCACCTTTTGGTCTTCAACGACTGGTGGTATGGAAATAGCAACGACCCGGCCTATCGGGTGGAGAAATGGCTGATGGGGGATATGTTGCCACACAGACTGCTCTACAAGCTGAGAGAGCTGCGCAAGCTGCCGCCAGCTACTCGAGTAATCTTCGGGGTGTGGACGGACTCGCTGTGCTGGGTGGGGTGGTGGAAACGGCTGACGGGGGAGACCCCTCTCTGGCAGAGCGGCCTTATGCCACAGGTGACCACATTAGCAGGGTTTAAACAATGGGACGCTATAGGTATATCCACTTTGGGTGATGTTATGCATGGCACCACGATGAAATCCTTCCAGGAACTCAGACATGAATATGACATGCCACGTACTCAATTCTACAAATATCTGCAATTGAGACAGGCCTTATCCCCCTATATTACGAACATAGAATCCCTTCCCCAATTCAACCCTATTGAGGCCAAAGTTTTTATGGGGGACTTGGGCGATCATAAAACCGCAAAGATCTACCAAACATTAGTGACGAATCTCTCCACGACTTTGGATCCCCTCCGGGATAAATGGCAGACAGACCTGGGTCCCTTAGACAGCGATGACTGGAGAGAGGCCCTGGAGTCTCCGAGAGCGGCTGCAATTGCATCCCGTCTTAGGCTTATCCAATTTAAGTATTTACACTGCGCTTATTTCACTAGATATCGATTGTGGAGGGCGGGGCTGATAGACTCCCCTATGTGCCTACGATGTGGTAGCGAGGAAGGTACATTACTGCATACAACTTGGAGCTGTGATGCACTGGGCCGGTTTTGGAGGGGGGTTACTCGCTGCCTATCTGAAGTGTTAGGTTGGGTCATACCTCTCTCTCTCCCAGGCTCGTTCTTCTGCACATCACAGACGAAATTGGGGGTAACATCTATAAAAGGCATTTGCTGTTCTTAGGTCTTACCCTAGCTAAAAGGGATATTGCAAGGGCATGGAAGGATCCGGCTCCACCTAAATTGAGTGCTTGGAGGGCGGGCCTCGACTGGTGTATGGGTCAGGAGCAGCCCATCTTTAAAGCGCGAAGGTGCCCTCAGAAACACTTTAAAATATGGAAACGATGGGCGGATTTTAGGGGCCTCTTATTAGAACCGCCTCCGCTACAACCTGCGGAAGTTGAAACCATATAGAGAGACAGCACAGAGCAGGAAGGTTGTTCAATTAGGTATGATGTGCATAGACAGGCTTGATGGGCATGACCAGGGTATTGTTCTACGGTATGTGACACAGATGTTAACAATGTTTGGGACTGTCGTTTACAGACCCGAATGGTTTACTTTCTTGTTTTACTAATGCTATATAATAGTCACCTGCCTAGAAATCAGTATATTGACTATTGTAGGTTTTCATTACATTGTAATGCAATTACTATATCTGCTGACTCAATAAAAAGTTTGGAAAAAGAAATATGGACTTTGCGACCCATCTACTATGCGAATATGGAAAGATGGCTTCACAAAGTCCTTTCAACGTCCGGATGACCTTCGTCTATACTTAGACCAGCACTCGCAGCTCTCCAAGGAAACTAATAGAAAATTTTAATTGAGATATTAGATTTTTACGCATTTATAGTTAGCCTAAACTGATGTAATTCTTTACTGGGCACGTTTGGGTTGGTTATTCTTGTTATGCGTGTGTGCGATTCAAGAATTCTATTTCTGTCTATATATTGTCATTGTTATAAGTTTTTCCATTCTTTTTCTTTCTTTTTCAACAGTACTATGTATATTTTGTTATTTCTTTTAATTCTTTACTTTCCTCTCTACTCAATTTCTATCAATGATGTCTAATATTCATGGTATTAAACTTGTGTCTTTTAATGTTAAAGGTTTACGGCATCCTGTTAAACGTACTAAAGTTATGGATTACCTGGCTAGGCATAAGGCTGATATTTGTTAATTACAGGAGACTCATGTTGATGACACTATACTAGCGTACATGAACAAAAAATGGGTGGGTAATATCTCTTCACCTGCTCTCAATAAGAAAAATGGAGTTGCTATTTTATTTGCAAGAAAACGAAATCTTCAAATATTACATAAGTATTCCAAATCTAATGGTTGTTTTCTTATAACTAAAATTAAAATTGATGACATGGTCCTACACTTGATTAATATATATGGTCCCACAAAGGATGACCCTGAGTTTGTCACTTTTTACGTCAGAAGTCTTAAAATTGGGTAATGTTCCACTTATTATTGGAGGTGATTTCAATCTTTTAAGTGATCTTTTATTAGATAGATGCTCTCAAATTAAATATCGCCCTCCAAAAGCTTTTTTTGCTCTTAAATCTTTTTTAAATCAACTAAATTAGTGGATATCTGGCGTTTACATCACCCAAGAGACAAACAATGTACTTTTTTTCTAATCCTCATAATTCATATTCTAGGTGAGATTTTTTATTGATATCACGTCATTTAGTTCCCTCTATTTCTGAACACACTATCTAAAATATTGATATTTCGGATCATGTGCTTGTCTCATGCATTTTACATCTGACAGTCTCTTAACAGTCTCGAGGAAGATGGCCCATGAACACAAATGTTCTTAACAACAACAAACCCAACATTTTATCATCAATTCATGAATATTTTATGTTTAATACAGAAGGTTCTACATCAATTGTAAACAGGTGGGATGCCTTTAAGGCGTACATCAGGGGGGTTTCAATTTCAATTATGGCTCATAATAATAAGACATTTAATACACAAATATGAACGTTTGTTTATAACATCCAGTGACATTAAATACAAAATACACCTGTAAAAACTTTGTTATGAATTGAACTCTATATTAAGCACTTGAGCAGGCATACAAATCTCTAATTCTAAAATCTGTTTTAATGCTAATAGATCTGGAAGATTTTTAGCAAACTATCTGCGTATTAAGAAAGATAAAACTCAAATTAGTGCTATCCACAAATCTGATGGGCAAACATCTACATCTCATACAGCAATGGTGAATGAATTTATGAATTATTATTCAGAGTTATATAATAAACCTCCTTCAAATGATTTATCACTTATTGATACATTTTTAGAGAAGTGTGTTTTACCTCAAATTTCTCAATCAGCTAGAGATAAATTAGATATGCCAATTTCTATTGATGTAGTACTCTCAGCCATTAAATCATTTAAATTGCATAAATCTCGAGGCCCGGATGGTATTCCTGCAGAATTTTATTAAGAATTTGCTACTCTCCTGTCACCACATTTATTCAAATTATTTACTTATTTCAGTCTTACAGGAACAACATCAGGGTCTTTTACGGAAGCTTTTATTATAGTCCTTCCAAAACCAGATAAAGACCCTTCTATGGTTTAAAATTATCATCCTATTTCCTTGATTAATCAGGATTGTAAACTTTACGCAAAGATCCTGACAACAAGATTAGCTTCAGTACTGCATTCCATTGTGCATATTGATCAATCAGGTTTCATTAAAAACAGACCGTCAATAAGCATGTAAGATTATTATTCCATGCAATTGAAAGTGGTGCATCATTAACTCAACCGGCTAGCCTTCTAGCTTTGGATGCAGAAAAGGCTTTTGAAAAAGTACCTTGGCAATAGCTCTTTCAGACATTGGCTGTATTTAATCTGGGTTCCTCTTTAATTCGTATGATTTCAGCTTTATATTTAGATCCGTCTGCTCAACTTTTTATTAATGGTCAGAGGTCCAATAAATTTGTTCTTTACTAGGTACTAGGCAAGGTTACCGGTTATCACCTTTACTTTTCTTACTTGCAATAGAACCTTTGTTACTTGCGATCAGAATTTCTATGGAAATTGAAGGTCTTACTATTAATAACGTTCCTATTAAAACCTCTACATATGCTGATGACGTACTTCTCTATATTGGTAATCCGGCTTCGTCAATTCCCTCATCATTACATTTAATTAGTATGTATTCTCAATTTTCAGGATACTCGCTAAATACTAAAAAAAACTGATTTTTTTCCCCTTAAATGTTTATGGTTTACCAGTTCTGGTTCCCAACAAAGATATCATTTGGTTCAAAGATAAAATCAAATACCTGGGTATATTATTTTCATATAATATAAAACAATCGATTTCAATAAACTGTGAATGTGTTTTAGACTATATCGGAGAAAAGTTTCAAAAATGGTCTGCACTTCATTTAAGCTGGTGGGGGAAGATCTATTCTATTAAAATGGTTATTGCTCCGAAAATCTTCTACTTTCTATCCATGATGCCTACACAGCTTCCTCTAAAATTCTATAAAACTAGATAGCATCATTACCAGATTTATTTGGAATAACAAACCTCCTCGTATAAGCTATAAGAAGTTGAAGATAGTCAAGAACAATGGTGGTTTAGGTTTGCCTGATTTTGTAAAGTATCACAAAGCATTTATTTTAAAGCAAAGTGTATTATGGTTTCAAGCTGTGACACCTAACAATACTCCTAGTTGGCTAAGTATTGAACAAAACTTAGTTGCCCCGTTTCCGTTGCCTGCATTAGTCACCATGTCTAATTTAACGAGTTTGCTTCAGAAATCAACAATTGTGAAATCTACAAAATGAATACTACATGATCTTGTTTCAATTTTTCAATGTCCTATGGCATTTACTTTACACTCATCATTATGGTACATTCCTAGACTTAAGTTAAATAGATCTACAACATTTTGGAATTCCTGGATTAAAGCTGGTATTTTTACTTGAAAGATATATACCGTAACAATATTTCTGTATTTGTTCATGAACTGAAACAATTGATCAAACTAAAATCTACAGATAGTTATAAATATGAACTATTGTGTAATACAATACTTGACTCTTTTCCTAATAATTTTCCCTGAACACGACCTCTGATTTGGCTGTATATATCCAAACCCTGGCTTCCTCATCTTATGCTGTATCTCTTTTTTTTAATAAAAAATTGAATGGAAGTGTAGGTGATAATATTAACTTCCTAACTTCTTTTGGAATAAAGAGTTGGATATTGCACTATCCCTAGATACTTGGCGGAAAATCTGGTTGAATAGCATCTCAGGATGGTTACCCGTTTCACTATATCAAATGAATACATTTATTTTATTCAATTGCTTGTGGACTCCTTTTAGGTTACATAAAGCAAAGTTGTTGAATTCATGTATATGTTGGAATTGCTCTCAACAAGGACTGTTGAGACATATGCTCTTTGACTGTCCTAACATTGGTAAGTTTTGGAGTGCTGTTTGGAATATTGAATATTACAGATAAATTGTCTTATACTATAATAATTTGTAAATCAGTATTTATTACAACAAAATTGACAGATCTTGAGGGCAAGCTTTTTGTTTTATTATCAGCTGCGTTAAAATCCATTACTGCCAATTAGAAAAATGTACACAGTAGACAAAGATAGACCAATTCAGGGCCTCTGAAACACAAGGGGGCACACCGACAACTGGCAATAAGAACCTACAAGATCCGCAACGTCCAATGGGGGCCCACATCCTAGCGGCGATTGAGGTTTCAGGCAGTGCAAGCAAAGATTGAAGCCATCATATTAGACGTCAACCTGCTGCGGGCTGATGTCTGTAAGGTGGCTGAAAGATCGGCTGAAACGAAGCAGAAGGTGTCCAAATTGCAGGAAGACATGTCAACGCCAAAAGCCACGGTGGCCGCACTCACGGACCAGTCGCAGAAATTTGAGCAAGAAGTAGAGGACGTGGAGGGAGGGTCCCGTAAGTGCAATCTAAGATTGTGGCGTTTCCCGAGAAGGCCGAAGGCGGTACGCCAGAACTGTTCCTGGAGAGCTAGGTCCAGGAGACTATCCTGGAGGCAAGCCTGTCGTAGCTGTATGTGGTGGAGCGAGCCCACAGGTCGTTGACCCCACCGCTGGGGTCCACAAAGGACTATCATTGCAAAAATCCTCAACTACAGAGACCGTGATGCCATATTACAGGAGGTACGGCGAAGGGGTGACCGCTCCATCGAGAACTATGTCATATGCATATTCCCAGATTATACCCGGACTGTCCAACAGCAGAGGCAGACATTTAATGGAGTCAAGCAAAAACTGAAAGCAATGGGCCTCAAGTACATGTTGCTTTACCCGGCCAAACTGAAAGTAATACATGATGGCCGTTCACACTTCTTCACTAAACCAGAAGAAGTACTGGACTGGTTGGAGATTGAGGCAGATGGACGTGTCTCGGCTCAGGCCACGGGGGACTCCAGTGAAAGGACTAGACAGAGACAGCGAACAGGAGTGAAGGTGACGAAGAGAAGTAGACGCAGGAACCAATCAACTTCAAGCTTGAAGGTGGTGGTGCCGCGAGATGGCACACTGGATCTGGAACAACAATGCCAGGAAAGGTAAGAGCCAGAGCACTGGTGGAGTTGGTCACCTCCGCAATCTCTACCGAGAGTGGATCGGTGCTGGTGGAGGAAACGCAGATTCCAGAGACGGACCTCAACTTGATATGATGGACCGCGGCGGATTGTTGACACAAGCCTGCAGCTGAGCGGGCAACATGTTCGGGAGGGTGGGGTGAACCTCTCCTGAGGACGCATGGCAGTTAAGGTTCTGTACATTTGTCAGCAACGTCATGATACTACACAAAAGGATAGTTCGGACTCTGGCCTGGGTAAACAGCTTATGGGGACAACGCTCCTGAACGAGGCGTGGGGGCTAACCAGGGGTGGGAACCAAAGGGCTGACATTGTGTTATATGGAGAGTGACTGCGAGAACAGAAGAGACACTACACGGGCTGAACCATGACTCGGGTTGATCACTAGGTGGACCCGGGCCACACCCCATCCCCAGGATATATATTCACTAGTTGGGGAAAGGTTTGTAGGTTCTGCCACACATCGCGAGTTGTGGCGGTTTAAAATAAGGGAGGGTGGGTACAGAATATGGCTGGAGAGACAGGTGTTAGGTTCAAATGTGTTTACCCGGGGAAGGGGGTGGGATGGAGATTGTTGGGTGGGGTTTGTTTACTGCAGTGTGTGATGGCTCTTGCTTGGGTGGGCGTGGACAGTGGAGGTGAGGGGCGGGGGAAGGGCCTGCAGACCCGCGAACTTTGACAGCGCCTTGAGACCCTCGCGGGTAAGTAGTGCGCTCTACAAATTCTGTGATTGATTGATTGATGAAAGGAACCACACGCTTTCTCACATGGAACGTGAGGGGCTTAAACTCCTTCGTTAAACGGTACAGGACACATGCTTACCTGCGATGGGTGGGGTACACAAGCGATGTTGCAGGAAACACACCTAATGGACGGGGTGGCACAAACTACAGAAAAAATGGAGGGAACAACTTTACTTCTCGACATACGCCAGGGAATCTCTATCTGGGTGGCACCTTGGGTCCTGTTTCAGCAGCGCAGTCACACAGCAGATATAGAGGGGTGATGTGTATTGCTGCAAGGCGTGCTCGACGGTATGGAATTGTGCCTACTTAACATATATGCACCAAATACAGATGATAGTGGGTTCTTTGAAACTCTGGAGACTGAGCTGTTACCATACGTGGAGATGCCAATAGTCTGGTTGGGTGACTTTAATTGGGTACTGGCCGGACTCCTGGACAGGCACCCACCCAGAGAGGGGACAAAGCCAAATATGGTGTCAAGACTCTGGGAGACCATGACCAGACTACAGTGTGTAGACATATGGAAGGAACATAACCCGACAGCTAGGGAATTCCCTTGTTACACACCCACCCACCAATCCCATAGTTGACTGGTTTCTATTAACCGATGACGGTGCACTGAATGTCCAGGGAGAGAGATATCAGGTGCGCTTTTCGTCGGACCATGCTCTCCTCTCTTTGGCATGTGAGCTGTGGGGCCACCGACTGAGCTTCCCTTGTGGAGGCTATGACCGGAGACTTTGGGGGACCCTGAATATAAAAAGAACATGTGAATGTTGCTTCAGGGCGTTTTTGACACCATCTGGAACACCACGAGGACATGTGGAACCGAGTAGGGTGCCCTAAAAGTAGTAGTACAGGGCAAAAGCCTCATCAAGGTTTACGGCACCTGACGGAAACTAGAGCAGGAACTGCGGGATGGAGAGGACCTCCTGACATGCCTGCAGAGGCATGAAGTAGGAGGGGGAGGCGACATTAGCAGAGGCGCATAGACAAGGCACAACTGTATGGGATAGACTGGATTGCCATGTACGGCAGGACTACCGTCAGAGGTTACACAGGGAAAGAGACAGATCAGGAAGACTATTAGCCTGGCTGCTCAAATGTGAGTGCCCCCCACCGATAATTTTCTCCCTGACCCAGGCAGACGGTGTGACAGTGGTAGGCGGGAAACAAACTTGGAGCTGCGAGATCATTTAGCGGAGTATATCCTGCCCAGTTAGGAGTCACAGAGAACAGAGGGGAGGAATTTCTAAATAGGGTTACGAGTCCCAAACTATCGGTTGAACAGAGGGAATGTCTAGAGGAGAAAATGCGGCTGGAGGAATTGCAAGAGGCCCTCCGCGATATGGCACGCAGGAAGTGTCCGGGTCCTGACGGCCTCTCGGTCAAATATTTCCAGTCATACTCCGACGAATTACTCCCTAAATTACTGGAAACTCTGCAGGAAGCAAAATCATGTGGTATTCTGCCGATACATATGCGGGGGACCTTAATACTAATGCTCCTAAAGCCAGGTAAAGATTTGAGAGATCCCAGGTCATACAGACTGCTGTCCATGCTCAACGTTGATGTTAAGCTACTAGCTAAGGTACTCGCGATGTGTCTGGGCCGTATAGTCACACACTTAGTACGCAACAATCAGTGTGGATTTATGCCAGGGAGCGACACCCACATGAACCTACAGTGGCTTTCTCATTGACAGCTCTGGAGGCAGCAGTAATGGCCCTAGATATCGAGAAAGCATTCGATACCCTGTCGTTGAAGTATCTATGGGGAGTGCTGCGTAGAATTGGGATGGACCTGAAGTACTTATCACGGATGCTGGTTTTATATATGGAACCCAGGGAGAGGTTAGGAACGGAAAGGTAGTATCGGACGTACTGGCTGTAGAGAGAGGAATGCGGCAGGGATGCCCATTGTCCCCACTTCTCTTCGCACTGGTCATGGAGCCTTTGTCTGTCTACCCGAGGAGCGAACTCGGGAACAGGGGGATACAAGTAGGTGACACGACACACATCGTGTCAATGTACACAGCCAACACCCTCGTATATACGTGAACAAACTGGAAAGGTCAGTGCCGCAACACATGACACTCATGGCAGACTTCGGAAGGGTGTCGGGACTACATGTCAACAGACCCAAAACGGTGATCTTCCCACTGGCTGCCTTGGCACACCAAAGGGCGGCTGATCTCCCGGAGGTTGGACTACCCTGGGAAACAGTACAATTTTGCTAACTGGGGATACAGATAGCTCATAAAGCACGGCAGCAATATGAGTTTAACATGGGACGGGTATTGGACTGTCAAACAGTGCCAGTAAAATTCTCAAACACCCTGCCGCTGTCTGTCATGGGCAGAGTTGCACTAGCTAAAATGGTATTGCTGCCCTGGTGTCTATATTATGCAGAACTCGTTCTGTGTCCTGACGAACTCCTTATTCCGGCGGCTTAATGGGCTGTTGGTGCTCTTAGTGTGGGCAGGAAAGCGAAGTAGGGTTAGACTAGAAGTCCTAAAACTGGACCTAGCTGAGGGCGGACTGGGACTCCCGGACCTCCAGTTATATTATCTAGCTGGACTTCTACAGTACCCAGTGTTGTGGTGCGATGATGGCACCAACTGAGAGAAAAAACTACTAGAGGGACTGGTGACAGAGGAAGACCTCCCTAGACTGCTTATGGAGGGTCAAAAGACGCCAGCAGGTGCCCCCTTTATAGTAGCTCAGGCATGGTAAAAAGAGGTCACCCTTGTTCTGAAGCGTGCACCATATGCCAGACTACTCCCCATATGGTGGATGCGGCCCTTCAGATATGCCCGCAACTCCATGGACGTCTCCCAATGTCTGAATGGAGGCTGTCAGAGGGCAGGAGACTTGTTTCTGAACAAATCTTTCATAACACTAGAAGAAGCAGAGACACTTTTTGGAGTAGAGCAAGGGTAGTTCCTAGAGTGTGCAACCATGTCCCGTACTGTCTGTGGGATATGAAGAAGTTTCCCCAGGGAACCCAGTGAGTCCCACATCCTGAAGGTGCTATTGGACCCGGGCTCAAATAGGGGCCTAATTTCCAGGTTATCCGCTGCCTGAGGACAGGCAGATGGACGTAACATTCGCTTGCGATAACTGGAATAGGGACCTTGAGGTCCCCCTTACGGACATGTAATGGAAACGAGTTAGGGCGCAGGTACAAAAAACAGCCAGTAATGGCAGGTTCAAATTGGTGCAATTCTACTACCTTCATAGGGCCTATCTGACACCACAACGTCTGCATAGGGTTTTCCCAGCGCGATCAGCGAGCTGCGTGCGCTGTAACAGGACCCCGGCTGATTTCATACAGGTTACGTGGACTTGCCACAGGGTGCACTACTTGTGGACAGTGGCTTTATGAGCAGTGAAAAGGATCACGAGAGTCAGGGTAGCTGACAATACGTCACTGTATCATGGGCCTCTTACCACTCCCTAGGGAAGGCAGGAAGATGGGATATAAATTTGCCCAACTGGGTCTGGTGCTAGCCAGGCATTGCATTGCCATTCACTGGGCAAGTCCGATGCCGCCTATGCAGGGTAAGTGGAGAGCAGACTTGCTGGAGTGGGCAGTAGCTGTAGAATGTAGGCTTCGAAGGGTACGCACGGATGAAAATGTGGAAAGGGACCTGGATATGTGGGTGTCATGGTGGACCACCTAGGAAATGACGGAGAGGTGCCTGGGGAGGCATCTGTCTCAGATTTGCCCGTGGCTGAGGGGGTAGGGGAGGTAGGGGGGAGAAGAGGGGGTGAGCTTCCGGACAGTGGAGGGTGACCCAGATGTGAGCTAGAACGATTCGGGGCTCCTCCCACCCCCCCTCCCTCACAAAGAATTATTCAACAGTATGCTTATAAGAGTATTACACGCATGGACGCTGAGAAGGACTGATGATTGCCTGAGGAAATGTAAACACAACATTGGGAAGGAGAAAGAGCCAAACTGAATCCAGTAAGTCAAAACAGCTAGCAGATAAATTATTTGATGAAAACAGGGAGGGGGGGAGGGGGTAATCCAGTAAATTAAAACAGCTAGAAGATAAATTATAGGATGAAAGCAGGGTTGGGGGCGGGGTAATGGGATAAAAAAAACGCATGTGCTTAGCAATGCGTGCAGCACTTGGAAATGCCTCCTTTTATAAGGTGCTGCATTTCATGGTCCCGCTGCTGCCATCAATGGCCAGTACTCAGATTAGCTCATAGTCCATCCCTAAGGCCAGGAGTACAGACACACCAGCTCAGTTCAGGCTGACAGTTGCTCAGTAGCACACCAAACACAGCGCTCCTTTCACTTCTGCTTTTTGCGGGGCTTCTGTTAAGTTCTCAGTTCCATTCTCAGCACAGTAACAACACACAGTTCCTAACCCCAGATCATGGTGGCATAAGTAGAAAGGAGGGGAAGTTCCCACATTAATGGAAGTTAATGCAGTAACTGATATCTCTGGCTCTTGAGCATGGCAGGGTTCTCCATTAGGCATCTAGGCTTGGTGCTGGAAGTGCCTCATCAGGCTGCACCAGGGTTTTGGCCAGGTCCCTTGGCTGACTACAAAGGCACATCCTTAAATCCAACAGATGCATGGACTATAATTAAATCCAATTTGTTAGAAGATGTTCGCAGTGTCCGTATAGGTACTACGCAGTCATCCAATAACCAAAGATCCACAAATACAGGAAGGAGGGATATAAACAAAAAAAAGAGAAAACATCAGCAAGTGGCGTAACCAAAGAGCTAAGTAAAGAAAACAATAGGGACATCAGAACAACAAGAATCATTGGGTATTAAACCTTTAGATTATACACCTACAAAAGTTGAACTGCAAGTCTTCAGCAAAGGTATTTCATTCTTTCTAATAAATAAGTGAAACCAGGTTACAATAGATTTGGTCCAGTTTAAATGTATCAAAAAATTTCAACTTTAGAAGTGTTTTTAAGGAAAAACTCATGTTCAGAGCGTACAGGATCAATACCACAAACTGATCTCAAGGTACAGGAATTGAAAATGATACATCCACTGGAAACAATTATGGATGCAGAAAATAGTACATCAATGTAAACTACTGCAAAGGAACTAGAAAGTTGTACAGATATCTCCAAGCCTATTGGCTTCAAAATCAACCTTCACATCTATAGTGCTACCAAGAATTGTAATAATTACTTTCAGCATAAAGGTATACAAAAACGTATCACAACTACCAGTACCAAAATAATTAAAAATATTTACCAAATAATCAGACTAAAACAAAAAATGAAACATAATACCTCAAAAACAATGACATGATTACTGTAAAAGAGCCTAACAAAGGAGGCAATATAGTTATGCTGAATACTAAAGAGTATCTACAACAGTTACACTGGTAACTTGATAATCAGACATACTACAAGATATAATAGAACCTACCAAATAATTTAAAAAGGCAATCAACTTTCAAAACAAGTGCTGACAAAAAAGAACTCCTTACAGATAAAGAATCTGAATACTTGAAGGTACCACATTGTAGGAAAGTAGGATCTGCTTTCATGGTCACCCCTACTTTTTGCTGGCGTCATTATGTTTTACTGACTAGTCTGACTGGGATCCTGCTAATCAGGAACCCAGTCTCTGTGCTTCTTCCCTAAATTGGACATGGTGAGTTCTTAGGTACCCCCCAGATTCGCTACTGATGTACCCTTGTAAGTCCCTAGTATATGGTACTAAGGTACACAGGGCATAGGTACACCAGGGGTCCCCCATGGGCTGAAGCATGGATTGTGCCACCCATGGGAGACCACTCAAATTGAGACTACAGGCCTGCCATTGCAGCCTGTGTAAGCTGGTGCTAGCACCACTTACGACAGATATAAGGTCCCTTATATCTGAGGTCACTGCACTTAAAACCTATAAGACACCCCTAAGGCAGGCCTTTCAATCCTGAAGTCAGGATGCTCGGTTATAAGTGTGAGGGTGCCCCTGCATGAGCAGAACACCCCTAAAATCCACAGAGTCCATTCTCTCTGGTTATAAGTGCATCAGCCATTACGATACATAGAGTGGCCATGCGTCACTATGCAATGGCTATCTCTAAACTGGCTGAAACGAACCCTGTTGTGTTTGGTATCAAACATGTTGGAATCATACCCCCAACACCATAAATGATTCCATGCACTGTAAAGCTCCTCCGGGAGGCCCTCAGGGATCCCGGGACCAGTCTTCTAGACCCGGATAGCTAACTATGGCTGCTGCTGACCAGAGACACGATTCTGCCCTCCTGCTGCTGAGCGAACCTCGAGCAGGGGATGGTAGAACAATAGGTTTCCTGTCACAGGAAGGTGTGACCACATTCCAAACAGGACCTATGGTGTATTCGGCTGGGGTGGGGGCGCTTTCCAGCGCCACCAGACTGCTTTGAAGGACACATTTGATGCCCTCCTTGCATACTCCAGTTGAAACCAGTTCAGGGAGCCATTGGCTCCCGCCCTGGTACGAAACTGGACAAAGGACATGGGAGTATCCTCCCCACTGTCCAGCTCCTCCTCTGGGAGGGACCCCTGAATCGTCCCAACCCTTTCCTTAGGGTACTTAAGGGCTTACCTGTGGGTGGGTCCCTAGATTCGTCGGGGGACAAGATTTAGATCTGAAACCACTTCATCTTCATCCGTCTGGGCACTTTTGACTTCGCTTTCGGAACCAAGCCTGCAACTGGGAAGACTCCTGCTGCTCCTGGTCTTGTTGTCCTGCCAGTCTTCTGCGTCGTCTGTGCCTGTGCTCCATACAGGTTCTTCTACAGGCCTGTGGACTTCCAAGACACTCAAAGGAATCTCCCTTGAAGTGAAGGAGTCTCTTCCCTGCATCTGCAAGCACCGCAACAAAGCTGACCAGTCTGCTGTTCCTGAGCTCCTACGGACTCCGAAAGGTCCAGCAATACAGGTGGTGGTTCTGCAACTCCCTCAAGGCCTGCACTGTCTTCACAGCAAGTTTGAAGACTGTATCCCGCGCCTGAACCGCTGGAGCAGTACCCCTGTGTGCCGCGTTGACTTGCCATTGCCAAGGCTTGTTGACTCTCTTCACCAGAGATCTTCGGGTTCCAAGAAGCTCCAGCCTCAAGCATCTTCTGCAGCCAAGATCTTCGCCTACAACGCATCCTCTGCACCGTGGGCTTCATCCTTTGGTGAGCTGCGCAAGGTCCTCTTGCGATTCCTGTGCCTTCGGCCCGTGGGTCCTCTTGAGGGTCGTCTTTGGCTCCAGTGGGCTCCCCTGCTTATTTGGGGCCTGCACTGATATACCTGCTCGTGGTGAGTCACTTGGACCTTGCTGGTCCTGACACTGCACCTTTTTCGACAACTATGTTGGTTGCCGTTGCCAAGGCTTGTTGGTGCCCCTGCCGAACACTGACCCCCTGGCTCTTGACATCCGACGTGGGACAGCTCATGAACGGCTCCTGGTCTTCCACAGCATTGCCTTTTCCGTACAGCTGCAACTTCAAGGGCACCGTCAAGTCTCCTGCATCCCTGACATCGGTGGGCATTCGTCTTCCGTGCCTCCTGGTCATTCTTTAGTGGCATAGACTCTGTCCTCTCTGCTTGCAGGTTCCTCTTATCTTGAATCCACCTTTGGGTTCCACTGGACTCTTTCGCCTTCTTCGCCAGCGGCATCTTCACTGAAGTCCTCCATTGTGGTCTACGGTGGTTTCCGACATCACTTCGCACCTATGCACCCAGCTACCCTGGTGTAGGTATCCTGGTTCCTGGGGTATGCACGGGTGGGGTATCTCTCCAACCTTCCATCTTCCACGGGGTTTCTTCAGAGTCCGCTGGGAAGGGTCCTTCTTTATAACAGCAACCGCGACTTACCCATTGACTTGTATTGAGCATGCAGTCGTGTTCCCACTCTGCACACGGCCTCCGTGGGGTTCCTGGGTACTTACCTTGGGTAGTTCCTTGGATCCCCGACTCTTCTAAGTTTTCTGGGTCCCATTGCGACTTAGGTCGTGGTTCGCATTCCACTATTTTAGTATATGATTTGGTCTCCCCCTGGAGACCACTGTGTATTTGTGCTACTTACTTACGTGTTCTATTATCAAAGTATTGTGTGTATTGTGGTTATATCTCCGGGTAAGAGATATTGCAATGTGTTAGTGAGGTTTTATAATAAATACATATTTTTATAACTACACTGTGTGGTTCTTTTTCACTTAACCTACACCATAAAATTAAGTACTGGTAAAACAAGCTGCTTTACACTCCTTCTGGACTAAGCCTGAAAGCTGCTCTCCACAGCTACCACTTAGAGAGCTTTCTAAGGTTGTCTAAGACCACTAAAATCACCATAAGGGTTGTCTGGATTAGTGCAGTTACTTCACTTAAGTAAGTGTGCACCATATACTAAGCCAGCCTCCTACACACATCCTACTACTGCCACCTTTTAAATTCTTAAAGGCACATAAAAAAGGAAACCCTCCTCTGGGTTAACCATGGACTCCAATATTTTACAGTTATCTGGATATGCAGACTCACAACAACAGACTTTTGTTCAGGAGACACTGACTAAATTACTCAATAGCCCATGGCAAGCAGATTATTTATTGGTCTCGCAGGACACAGAGTCTCTGTTTGTCCATTAATCACGCTGATGATGTCCAAGCAGTCAAATACTTTACCAGTAATAGATCTACCCAATTCTTAGCAAACAAGAATATGATTTTGGAGATAAAAAGGTGTCTGATATATGGACACAATGGGGCTAGTAGATGGCTGGCGGATACGTAACCCAGGCAAAGCGCAATATACACACGTGTCATGTGCACACCAAAGCTTGTCACGAATAGACTACGTACTTGTCCCGGCCATGCAGGCTTGTGCTCTCCGGGAGATTCGCCATCTGGGTAGAGGCATCTCGGATCACTCCCCGGTATGGCTAAGTATGGGCTTTGACCAGATAAATGCAGGGAGGATAGCCCCCATCAGTCCGTGGCACTTGAGAGACCCCTCCACAAAGAAGAGCATTATCACGGCAACCGACAGATACTTCCAGGAGAACCAGGGTACGGTGGAATCAGCACAGACACTGTGGGAGGCATATAAAGCTGTTATCCGGGGGGAGACGGTCTCTCTGATTGCGGGGAGGAAAAAGGAAAGGCAGGCTGAACTGGAAAAGGCGGAAGAGAAAGTGTTAGAACTAGAAGAGGTAATGGCTCGGGCAGTGACCCCCGAGGGTCTACACCATCTGAAACTACGGCAAGATGAATTTAATAGTATTGCCAGAGAGAAAGCCAGAACGCAGAGTAGGGAGGTCCAGAGCAGAATATACGAGCATGGCGACAAAGCGGGGAAGCTGATTGCTTGGTTGGAGAGAAGGGAGTGGGCGTCGAGGGTGGTACCTGAAATACGGGGGGAAGATTCCAGCATACACACAGACCCGCAAGCTATAGCAGATGCGTTCGCACAACACTATCGCACAGTATATAGCACGGCAGGCAAATTTACAGAAATGGACAACAGGGAGATGATTAGAGACATCCAGCTGCCAGTCCTAACAGAAGACAACCGAGCCTATCTGGAGTCCCCACTAACGGATGACGAGGTGGCGCAGGCTATCAGGGGAGTACACTCTGGGAGGGCCTCGGGGCCCAATGGCATCCCAGTCGAGCTTTATAAACTACGGCCCGATAGAATCGCCCCATATATCCGGTCCATGTTCGAGGACAGTAGAGAAAAGGGGCAACTCCCATATGACCAACGAATAGCCAACATCGTGGTCATACATAAGGAAGGCAAACCTAGAACAAGCTGCGCATCCTACAGGCCTATTTCATTGCTAAACACAGAACCCAAAATCCTTGCGAAATTACTGGCGACCCGACTGACGAAAGTCATCACCACCCTGGTCCACCCGGATCAATCGGGATTTATGCCACATCGCAACACCGCCCTTAACTTGAGACGGTTGCATGGAGTGCTGGGTAGGGCCCCTACCATTATGGAACCGGCGGCAATTGTGTCACTAGATGCCACCATGGCATTTGATATGGTTGAATGGCCTTATTTATTTGCAGTATTGGATAAACTGGGTTTCGGCCCGGAATTTACGGGTTGGATACGCCTCCTATACTCCGATCCGCTGGCCAGAGTGGTAGTAAACAACCGCAAATCCCCCGACTTCGGACTGAGTAGGGGCACTAGACAGGGTTGTCCCCTGTCCCCGCTCCTTTTTGCATTGGCCCTGGAGCCGCTCGCGGCCTGGGTCAGACAGGACCGGTCCATACGTGGACTGCAATGGTCGCCAGAATGGGAAGACAAAATCTCTCTGTACGCAGACGACGTCTTACTCTATCTCGCCAACCCAAGAGGGTCGCTGAGCCGATTTTTAGATGTGTTGGCAATCTTTAGCAGATACTCAGGCTTCGCGATAAACTGGTCCAAATCGGTGCTATATGTCCTGGGAGGTGACCCGCCGGTTATTCCAGGCAATTGCCCGATTCAAATAGCTCAGGAAGGCTTTAAATATCTTGGAATTTACATAACGTCAGACTCGAGACTTCGTTACACCAATAACCTGAGCCCTCTCCTAATGCGCCTTAAAAATGACGTGATGCGCTGGAAGGCCCTCCCGCTCTCTCTGTTGGGAAGGGCGGTACTTTTTAAAATGATGGCACTGCCACGGTTCTTGTACGTACTCCAAAACACGATGGATCCGGTCCCAGCGTCCTACTTCAGGGAGATCGAATCTCTCCAGAGACAGCTCCTCTGGGATGGTAAACCCCGAATAGCGTTTTCCAAGCTCACGCTAAATTGGTATGACGGAGGAATTGGGTTGCCAGACTTACGAAAATACTACTGGGCATCCCAGTTGGCGGCAGTCAATCATGGGATTTATGGACAGCCAAATGACCCCGGGTATGCGATGGATAGGTGGCAAATCCCCGGGGGGGAATATACAAGAGCGCTCTATGCTAGGCCTCGCAGATTCCACCTTACTGGGCCCACGGCACATGCCGTCCAGGTATGGCACGCTGCCAACAGACACCTCAAATGGGAAGGCAAATTTACACTAGCCACCCCGCTGTGGAATTCGGAGAAATTGGGAGGCCTCTGGAAGTCCAAGGGATTTGACAAATGGGACCTAATTGGGATCTCACAAATAAAAGACATCTGGGGCGAGGGTACAATACAGACATTTGATTCACTCAAGCTGCAGTACAACTTGAACGATCGCGAGCACTTCCGCTACCTCCAGGTGCGGCATGCGCTACTTACCCAGGTCCCGAGGGGTACCGTCCTCCCGGACGCCTCCCCCCTGGAAGATAGGGTGCTCGACGGACATCTACCGGAGAAGACCATTTCACTGATCTATCGGAAACTAATTAATAATATGGACGATCCATTGCTTAAAATAAAAAGTTACTGGAACGAGGATGGCCTTGAACTGGACGAAGAGGACTGGCGGGAGGCGGTCTCCTCCCCACGGGTGGTGGCGATACAGACGAGGTTGAGGCTGGTGCAATTAAAGATATTGCATAGAATATATATCACAGGACCCCGTCTGGTTCAAATGGGTCGCTCAGACAGTGGAGAGTGTAGAAGGGGCTGCGGGGAGCCGGGGACATTTATCCATATACTGTGGAACTGCCAAAACATACAAACGTATTGGGGGAGGATCCACCACACACTGAGGGCGGTCCTAGGGATAGACCTACAGCCAGAGGCCCGTAGATGCCTCCTAAACATTTGGGAACCAACAGACCTTACTACCTACACAACACAATGGGCTACGCTGGCATATATGGTGGCGAAGCGAAATATCGCCCAACTATGGGGGGCTCGCCAGCCACCACGGGCCGAGAAGTGGGAAGAGGATCTAGATTGGTGTATGTTTAGGGAGAAATCGGTATACATTGCAAGGGGATGCCCCGGGAAGTGGAGCAGGATATGGGACGCCTGGAACCATTATAGGGGGACATTTGTGACCCACCGGACCACCCGAGAGACACTGACACACACGCTTCCCCTTGATCTATCAAGCGTTTAACTGTGTATTATTTTGAATTGTATGAAATGTCGTTGAGGAAAGACGGAATTACCTGCCTGTTAAACTTGATGTGCATTTGGTCGAGTTGTTTAATAAAAAGAATTTATAAAAAAAAAAAAAAAGGTGTCTGATAAAACTTCTCTCGGTTTAGTGGCACATACAGCCAACAAACACGAGACACTGTAGTGGAAGCCAAATTCGGACCAACTTATACACATGTTTTTTAGAGTGGAAAAGGAGCTCGGACAAAAATGCCTCGGTATTCCTGCCCATAAACGTTTTTGAGGCAGGTATCAGAAGTAGGGCTGGGCTGGTTTTTGCTTGCTCTTACAAGTGGACAAGCGTGGGGAAGAGATACTGTAAACCCGCTCTCAGGGAAGACCTGCAATCATTGCAGACAGTCTGCACTGTCTCCACTGAGGCTTTGCGTAAGCGGAGAAGGCGCTATGTAGCAGCTTACTGACAATGAACTACAATTCCCACAAGGCATGGACTCTAACGAAGGCTGGAAAGACTGCGACAATCTGGGACATCTGCACATAACTTGACTTGTGGCCCACAGTCTCTTTTTCTTGGCAGTCGTGATACAATGTTTCTGCAGCCAGGACCTTGAACTCGGATACAAGATTTCTATGTCAAGAACTTACTTGCACGATTTGCACTGTACGACACTGAGAAATACATAGAAGTCTTTCAGGAAGTATTGTCGTTAATGGAAACAAACTTTAAAGTATTTTACGAACATTTAAATGAAACCGGGAGTTCTTAGATTTAATAAGAGTTATGCTGTAACAGCAGGAAGGATTCTTAGACTCTAGTGTTGCTCATGCTGTTTATGAATGTCATAGTATAAAATATTAGAGTTCTGGTATGTTTATAAGAATTGTTGAAAGAGGTAATAGCATAATAACACTGCTGATGAGTTGGAACTTGAGATAGTCATTTAAGGGAAGTTTTCAGGAATTACAAGTTCTATGCTCAAGACAGAGTTGGTTAGACAGAGAAATTTCTACGGTATATCTATTCTCTATCACAGTAAAGTGCAGAACCACTTAGGTATATAATCTGACTTTACATATCCAATGCATCCTGCAAACATCCACAACCATCAGAAGTTATGAGTCAGAGTGGTGGACTCCAGTATCTAGGTTCTCTCCCCCATTCCCGTCATATCCCCTTTTCTATCTATCTACCACTGGTCATCATATTCATTTGTATGTGGTCACTGGTCGACGGGGTGATCAGTTTCATAAAGATCACGAGAATCTGGAAACCCTGTTCTCCTACAATTACTCGAGCAGAATCTAGTTCATTATGAACCCTCTAAACGTTTGTCTCAGAGAGTACTTTCTATTTTTTTTTAGGCCTAAACATTCTACAGTTATTTTCTTTTCTGTGTGGTCCGAAGTCCCCCTTCAGAAAATATAGTAAACAAAAAAAATAATAAAAAATAAAAAGTACCTAATTTTGGGATCCTATGCAAATGGAAATTTCAATTGCTTATTTACTGTACGTGCTTTATTCTAAAAAGCAATACATTTCAAATAAAAAGTACCTAAAAACATTTCACAAAAAAGTATCAGTTGCGTTCATTCCTGTCATGACTCCCATTTCCACACAGTTGACCTGCTCAAGCCTTTTCAAAGGCCAGAGACTTGAGCTCGATTACCACGGACACCTGTGGATAAACCTCCGGGCTTGGCATTTACTTCTAGGAAACTTCGAATAACTAAAAGCACTTCAGCCTCTCAGCCAGAATCACTCTTGGCATTTAAAAGCAACGAACTCCCTCACGCTGCTCCACAAACGGCAGGGCAGGCGCACATTTAATGGGTTTATATCCGGCACTCTGCCTTTCAACTGTTGTTAACGCCCCAGCTTTCCAGCCTGGCAACACGGCAGGTATCCCCCAGGCATTTAAACAGATATTTGTAAAAGAATGGCTCTATCCATCCGTCCGTTCTCCCAAACACGTTTACGAGACATTCATGACGGGTCTTCTCAATAAGGGTTAACCTCACCTAAGCACGATTAAAAACCTGGCAGTTCGGATCACCAAATAATCCTCCTAGGGTTTCCTTCTGGGATCAGGACCTTCACTGCCGCAGACACCATTTAAAAGAGTCAACTTATTTTCGTTATTATGTAATGAAGTTAAAGCCAGCTGCAGCCTTTTGTGGAGAGTGATTAGCAGACATTTTCATCTGCATGTCCGAGTCTTCTTAGGGCGTGCGCCATCGTTCTTAGCTGGGCTCCCTGCTTTTGTCCGACATCCTTGGAAATGTGCCCTATGCTCACAGGGCCAAAGTCCACAGGCTGCGAAACCAAGTGCTCATTAGGTGCTTGGTCACCCATCAGTAACTGGGAGGCTGGTCAAGGATCAGAACGCACCAAGCAAACTTTCTGAAGGATACTTCTAACTGCACATACCTCACCTTTGGAATATTCCCAGGCGTCAGACTGCATCTGGAAACCGTAAAACAGTACCTCTGGGTCATGCAGCTCCGCACCAGCATTGCTCCGCTCCAAAAGTCACATATATAAGCACCACCCAAACATGCTGTCAGTTCCTTTCTTTCTGCACCTTCAGACTAACATCCAGAGCTAATCTTATCTTTTTAGACCCCCTCCTTTCCTTTTTTTTTTTTTTTTTTACATAGTATGCAGGGGCGGTTCCTCTATTCCAGCAGAGGAGCATCGCCCCACTTAAATGGGACCCAGAGAAGAAACATAAAACAGCAATTTATTACCATTTTATTTTTCATCATCCCGTCCTGAACCGAGTGTCAGGAAGGGGCAGAGTTTGCTGAATAGCAGCAGTGGTGGGCTGCCTGTGCACTTTTAAAAGTGCGCATGTCTCTTTGGCCGGCCATCTTGGACGGCCAGCCAGACATGCGCACTTTAAACCTCTCAACCCAGCTGTCTTGAGACAGCAGGGTTGAGAGCAAGTGTAGGCCTCTAGTGCGCTGGAGAGCGCCAAGAGAGGCAGCTTCCTCCAATCAGGGCGATGCTCTCATGCTGGTCTACGGCAAAAACAACAATTGATGGACAGAATGCAGAACAATGTCATACATTCACCCCAGTACAAAGATCTGGGCCTAAATCCATCGTTTTTTTGCTCGCCATTCCAGTTTGGACCCAGCCATATGCAAATCAGTCTTGACCCTGCGCCCAATGGGAACAGTCCAGCCCGAACTGCCAGGCCAGGTCCTTTCTGGACTGGAAACAAGCATCCTAGGACCGGTTTCGGGCTTTCAGCCCTCATCAGCCAGGATAGCTTGACTCCAGTGGCATGGAGAGCACGGGACCCACGTCTGGGCATACCCGTCCCACTCGGGGTGACAAATGCAAAAACAACAATTGATGGACAGCATGTGAGCAGCGCCAGGATTGGTCAAGGGAGTTTGCTGGTGTCAGCTCTGCACACGAAGATACGACAGAAGAAGAGGTCCGAGATCCGGAGCGAGGAGAATGTGTAAGGTAAGTGTACTTTTCATTTTATTTGCCCCCCCCCCCTCCTCCTCAGATGCCAGGCACCACAGATAGTATGCAAGGGAAAAGGTCACCCCCTAAAACAAGTGGGTTCAATGGGTTCAAGCTGTGTACGAACTGTCACAGAAAAGATGTCTGCGACGGACCTCATGGAGTATGCTTAAGTGTCTTTTTCAGAGCGCGAGTGCAGGGGCTATGATGCCTGTGATCAGATGAATCCTAAGGCAATACAGAACAGCAAGCCAAAGTTGTACGTCACCATAAATTAGAAGACTCTGCACTGTGACTGGTCAAAGTGGAGAGGAAGGTCCCTTTCCTGAAGTCCTTCCTGTTAAAAATCATCATCACAGTTGAAGTTTTAGGAAAGTGCAAAAAGTAAGCATATGCAATTGAAGGGGGAATCCACCCCATCCCACAACTCTCAAACTCCAGAGAAGGAATGACGGTATCAGCGTACCTCCCAGTCTCCCTCCCAATCTCCATCAAAGCCGATTCCTAGTCCAGTCCCGAAGCACTCAAAATTTGCGGGTCTATCAGTGACATTGCAGCAAGTGGTGGCCTTTAAAGGGGCCATGCTGCACATTTTCTGCACTTTACCGGTTCCCTGTGGCTCATCTTCAGGCCCCACGGATTCGCATGGGCCTCCAATCAAGCTTCTGCTGACAAGCCCGCTCTCTGCACAGTCTGTGCTCCCCGACCCATATCTGGTTCCTGCTGGAGCGCAGCCAGCAGGCAATCCCTCCAATGCGGATACTCTACCCATTACCATGCGGCAAGGCCCAGACTTTGCACAGTCTTTTTGCCACTGATTCAGGCAATGACTATTTTGATGAATGTGTGATGTTGTCCCCTAATATTATGAAAACAACTAGATGAGGTTTAAGGGATTCTCCAATGATGTCCAGGCATTGTTGATAGATATAATATTCGATGACTCTTACCTTTTTAGCAACAAGGCAGATTCAGCCCTGGAGCGATTTATGGAAAGCACAGCCACAGCACGTTCCTTGGGTCTTTCTGCCCCCACCAGACAATTCCAACAATTTTGCCTCCTTCGTGTCTATGGCAGGAGGTTTCAGTTTCTCTGGCATCAGACCCTCCACCAGCCTAGCAAGCCTTTTAGCCTTTCGTGGCCAAAGTCACGGCTCACAAAGATAACATCCAGGACAGCAGGGACAATGTACAACTCATTCCCAAGCCCCAACAGCATCTGCAGCCACAAAACCTCTTTGGAGTGTCCTTGCTGGCACACACCCACACTGTTGGAGGCAGAATCTGATATTTCCTCCAAGGGTGGCCAACCAGCAATCCAGGCAAGTGGGTCTTCCAAACTATACATGGGCTATGTACTCCCATTTATCTCTACCTGCCACACCTGCCTCCACCATTAGGGAGGTTGACAGAGGATGACCTGTCCATCTTGCAGCAGGAAGTTAAGGTCCTTTTGACCAAAGGGCACACAGTGAGGGTTCCAGCCTCGGAAATATAAACTGTGCATTAATCCAACTACTTCTTTGTGCTGAAGAAGGATGGAGGCCATCGTCCTATTTTAGATTTTCGCCCTCTCAATGCCTTCCTGTGGAAGGACAAATACAAGATGCTCACGCTAGCTAAGGTTCTGTCTACCACAGACCCCAGAGACTGGATGGTAGCATTAGACCTGCACAACACTTATTTCCATATCCCCATTCTGCCTGCCCACAGGCGCTACCTGCAGTTGACAGTGGGCTAGGAGCCTTTTCAGTTGCCAGTGCACGCTTTTGCCCTCACCAGTGTCCCTCAAGCGTTCATGAAAGTGATAGCAATGGTTGCAGCACGCCTTCGGAGACTGGGGGTATGATCTTCTCCTACCTAGACGACTGGCTACTGAAGGAGGGCTCGTTCCAGGTAGATGTCAACCACCTCCAGCAACAGCGAACCTCCTAACATAGATGGGGTTCACTATCAGTGTGCCCAAGTCTCACCTGGCTATTTCAAGGGTGCTCCAAGTCATCAGAACTATTCTGGGTATAATATGGTTTTGTTCTTTTCCTCCAGAGCAGAGAATCCAGAGGTATATGATCCAGATGTTTCAATCTTTGTGCCGGATCTTGGTGAGGATGACTAAGGCTGCTGGGATTGTTGGACTCCTGCATCCTGCAGGTCAAACACACCAAAAAGCAAATGCAGGCTCTGCAGTGGGACCTAAAGTCCCAGTGGAATCTGTCGGATTGTATCCAGATGCCAAAGGAGACTACAAACGATCTGCATTGGTGGCTACTGGACCGCAATTGAGTCAGTTGGAGATGCGTCTCCGTACCCCACCCAGAGATGACAGTGGTCACGGAGGTAACACTACTGGGCTGGGAAGGCCACCTGGGAGAGATGGAGATCGGAGGCCTCTGGTCTCCCGCAGAGACTTAACTCCACATCAATATGGTGGGAGTTCAGGGCAAATTGCTTGGTGTTGAAGTCCTACCTTCCTACCATCAGAGGGGGACTAGTGTAGGTGCTCACGGACAACACCACTGCCATGTGGTTTTGCAACAAGCAGGGCGGGCTCTTGGGTCCTGTGCTAAGAGGCTCTATGCCTCTAGAAGTAGCTGGACCTCCAGGGAATTTCTCTGGTGGAGAACCACCTGTAGGGATCTTTAAACACCAGGGTAGACAAACTCAGCTGCCCACGTTTAGAGGCAGTTGCACCTGAAGATGGCACAGGACGTCTTCCATCATTGGGGAGAACCCATGCTTGATCTTTCTGCCACCACCGAGAACATGAAATGTCAGCACTTTTGCACATTGGCGTTTCCAAGATGGTTCTCTCTTAGAGACGCATTCCATCTAGAGTGTAGCTCAGGACTCCTGTATGCCTGTCGCTGCCTCTCCTGCCCAAAGTCCTGAAAAAGATCAGAAACAACCATGCCCAAGTCATCCTAGTGGCACAGGATTGGGAAAGGAGAGTATGGTACCCTGAGCTTCTGGGCATGAGTACCAGTTCTCCGATCAAGCTGCCACTTTGTGAGGGTCTTCTGTCGCAGCAGAAGGGCAGGGTACTGTCCCCATACCTACATAATTTGCATCTCCATGCTTGGAGATTCGTGACGGCATATGACCTCCTTCTACCTTCCTCCTGACGTTGTTTATGTCCTCTTGGCCGCAAGGTGTCCCTCCACAAAAATAGATTACGCCAGTTGTTGGGATAAATGTGTGGCTTGGTGCTGTACCCAACAAAGTGACCCAATAAAAGTTGCCTGAAGTGTTGTTTGTTTTGTCACTGGCCCAGCAAGGCCTTGCTTTGAGCACTGATGAAGGATATTCATCTGCTCTTTCAACTTTGGTGCAGTTGCTGGATCAGCCTTCTTTATTTAAGTCACCTGTTGTGATGAGATTTTTGAAAGGTTTGAAACATTTGTTTCGAACACCACCCTTCGTGATGTCACAGTGGGACTTCAACTTAGTTTTCACTTTTTTGATGTGCACCCCTTTTGAGCCGCTGCACAGTTGTCCATTCAGGCTTTTGGTGTTGAAAACGGTCTTTCCCATTGCCATAACATTGGCTAAGCTTATGAGCGAGCTATAGGCTCTTCTGATCAACCCCCTTCTACAACTTTGTTTCTAAAGCAGTGGTTCTTCACCTGCGGTCCGGGGACCCCTGGGGTCCAGGAAGCCTACTCAGGGGGTCCAAAACTGCTTAGAAAATTAAATATGAATAGAGCATATATAAATAAAGAAGTAAACAGTACACTTGGAAATTTTAAAACGATCTATAAACGCGAAGTAATTTGAAATTGGAGACTAAAAATTAAATTAGTATCCTTAGATTGATTCATGGGAGCAGTACAACTGGATCAAATAGAATATAGCATGAACGATGGAGGGCATCAATTGAATTTAGAAAAGCTCCAACCTTACCATTTAAATAAAAAATGCATTTTTTTTTATTTGTTTGCAAATTAAATAAAATGTTTCATCATTTGTGTATTTGAAGAATGCCTGTTTCTGTATTTGCAGTGTACTCTTTTGCAGTTCAAATCATTAAAAATGCTTAGGCCAGTTTCCCCAGCTTCCAGTAATGGATCCGTGGGGATCCCCGGATTCCAATAATGATTCAGTGGGGATCTCTGAGTTCCAGTAATGATTTAGTAGGGGTCCACAGAAGTTAGAAGGTTAAGAACCACTGTTCTAGAGAAGTAGATGTTGAGGACCCAAGCTTCCTTTCTACCAAAAGTGGTTTCTCCATTTCATGTTGGGAAGGCTATCAAACTTCAGCCATTCTTTGCCCCACTTCATTCCTTTAAGGAGGAAGAGAGACTTCACTGTTTGGATCCCAAGAGGGCACTAAGCTTTTCTATTGATCGCACCAAGAACATCGGATGGGCAATCAGCTCTTTGTGGGTTTCTCTGGGGCAAAGATGGGTAAGCCGGTGCAAAGGTGGACCATCCCCCAATGGATTGTTCTCTGCATACAGATCTACACGCACTGGGTAAGAAGCAGCCCTCAGAGGGCTTTCAGATACAAATAGAACTACTGATGGATGGAATGCTGAACACTGTCAAACATTCACCCCCAGTACAGAGATCTGGGCCTAAATCCATTGTTTATTTGCTCACCATGCCATTCCAGTTCGGATGGACCCAGCCATATGCAAATCAGTCTGGACCCTGCTCCCCATGGGAACAGTCCAGCCCGAACTGCCAGTTCCCCCTAAGTAGGAAGGGTATGCCCAGGCGTGGGTTCCGTGCTCACTGTGCGAGTGGATTCAAGCGACCCTGGCTGATATCCCGAAACCAGTCCCAGAATGCTTGCTTCCAGTCCAGGAAGGACCTGGCCTGGCAGTTATTAAGGGTGGACTGTTCCCTGGGGAGCACGGTCAAGTCTGATTTGCATATGTCTGAGTCCAAACTGGGGTGGCAGGGGAGCAAAAAAACAATGGATTAAACCCAGATCTGTGACTGGGGTAAATGTTTGATTTGTACAGTATTCCGTCCATCATTTGTTCTTTTTGCCCCAGATGGCTTACAGGCTCATTCCACTGGGGCTAAGGCTGCTACCCCTGCGCTAGCAAATGGAGAATCTGTCCTGGACATTTGTCAGCAGTTACGTGGGTATCAGTAAATACATTCACGAAGCTTTACTGCCTCAAAATCTAGCTCAGTCGAGAGGGGAATTTTGCCTGCTCCATTCTGCATGACTTTTTGGTCTAAGCGAGTTCACAGACCCACCACTTGGGGAGGCACCTGGTATCCTATCTTATTCACAAGGTGAGGAATCTGCAGTTTGAAGCATCCATCAGAACAACAAGTAAATTACTTTTGGTGACATTCTTTCTGGTGGGTACACTCTCTAACTGCAGATTCCCCCTCCTGTCTCCCCATTCTGTGACCTGGGCTCTATCTGAAAAGTTCCCAATCTAGAGATGTGCACACTGGTCATGCCAACATGCTGATAGGCTTTGTGTCCGAGCATGCAGACAGCCTAAGAAAGCAACTGATTCAGCAGCATGCTCGGTTTAGGTGGATTCGCACGACGCCACCTACTTTAAATTAGTAATGGTTTAAAGTTTCCAGATCCAGTCTGACGCCTGGGGAATATTTACAAGGTGAGGAATCTGAGGCTAGATAAGAGTATCTACCAGAAGTAGCATTACTGGAGGTAAGTACCTTGCTCATTTTGCCTAAAGGGAGAGTTGGGCATCAACAGGGAGCATTGACCCGAAAAGCTGTGTGTGTGGCAGCACACAGACATTGAAGCATGATTAAATTAAATAAAACACCCAGACTCACTGACTCAAAGAAAATAAATATTTCATTAAATTAAGACCAAAACTAAAGAAGCCAACATATCAGGACCCACTGAAAGTCTAACCCTACAATAAAACTGATTGAGGCAAGGAGGACCAACTGTTGCCTATTATGCTTGCAGGCTGCTAAACAAAGCCTCTGATGCAGATTGAACAACTGGGTGCCAATCATGCACATTCTTTGCATGTAATATGCCAAAAGCATCTAAGAGCTTAGGGGATGGAGATATATGGTTACATCAACCTGGGTTCCACAACACCGCAACCTGCTTTGTACAGGTGGCTCCTACAGAGACAAAGTTACTTTAAAACAGAGTCCAGGTGAGGCGCCACAATCTTTAAAAATGGTCTAATTGCACCTGCCCTTTCCTTTCTGGATCAAGAGATTTGCGTTACAGTAGATAAGGGCCTCAAACAGGACATGCCCTCTTTTTACAATCCAGTTTGACTTTACCATCTACATTTGAGTTCTCCAGCCTCAGAGTATAGAAATGCAAGTATCCCAAGGATGCCACACTTATTCTTTTCTACAGTAGCCAATGGAAAAGGCTAACTGATGCCCTCAGATGCTCTTGGCCTTGAGAGAAGATTGCTCCTACCATGATGGCCGTAATGAAAACTTTCCTTAGGAACTATCATGGTCCTAGGAGACAGATCAAAGTGTGAACAGTCAGAAAGGGGCGGTTGTGAGAAAAAAACAAAATAAATATAGGGGGACAACTGTGTCCACCAGCTCTAAGCATTTGTCCTTAAATCAATATTGATAATTTATTTATAATACTTATAAAGTGCACTGTTACCCTAGGGTGTCCTGCCACTGAAGTCATAACACAACACACAGCTAACATTCAGGGACTAGAGAATTGGCTGGCAAAAAAACATGTCACAGTGCTTTTGAAAAGCAAAGTGATCAGTCATGGTCCGAAAAGCCAGAGGAATGTTGATCCAGTGGCTGGCAGCTACAACAGAGAAGAAATGTCCACCAGATAGAGTCTGCTTGAATTTTGAAATGTGGAGGGGGGGGAGGGGGGGAGACGAGAGAGAGAGAATGATCTTAAGGCTCTTAGAGGCTGTGGTCTAAGGGAGAGGATGTGGTCTAACAGCTAGAGCGGTTGACCTCAAAGCTGGGGAACCGGGTTCTAGTCTCAGCAGGGACGCTCAACATCCTGTGATTCTGGGCAAATCACGTAATCTCCCCGTGCCTAACAAAAAATGAATGTATTCGTCTGTAACGCAACTGGTGCTCATGTAAAGCGCTCTGATACCTTTGGGTTGAGTTCGCGCTATATAAAACTAAAAAACTATATGCTTGGAAACAAGATACAGCGGACGAGTTTGCAGACTGCCCAAGGCACTGAGCACAGAGATTTAAAGAATAATATTTTTCTGCCTGGAAGACAGTGGAGGGTGGACGGATGAGAGCTAACTGAGCGTCCGCTGAAGGGAGGTTCAGAAGCAAGCAGGAATCAGCTTTCTACATGGTCTGAAGACTAGTTAATTTTTTTTCAGAAAATGGTGCTGCCATAGTCCATTTGGTCCAGTAGGCCTGAGGAAAGACAGAGAAGGAAGTATCTCTATTAGATTTGTCAGCAAAGGGTAAAGTACATTAAGTGTAGCTGATAACCAACATACAAAATAGACCTAATTGGCACATTCGTGCCCATGGTGTTCTCTTGGCACTATTAATAATAGATCTATATTGTTACCCAACTCTAGGGTACTCTGTGAAAAAAAAAGAGTTATGTTTACAAAATGATACCCAGATTTCTCAACCTGATGATGGGGTATAGGAGTATGGCCCAGAATAGTTCACAGCTACCACTTAGAGAGCTTTCTGAGGTTGTCTAAGACCACTAAAATCACCATAAGGGTTGTCTGGATTAGTACAGGGTGCCCACTTACATAAGTGTGCACCATATACTAAGCCAGCTTCTCACAACTGTCACTACAGCTTCAAAACTATCAGCAAGCACAGCAGGGGAGACATTTTCCCCCACAGCTATAAAGACACCAGGGACCACAGTTTCCACAATGATAGGGGCAACAGCAGCAACCACAGCTGTAACCATGATAAGGAACACTGCTACCACCATGGAAGGGCAACGGCAGCCATATCACCAGGAATCAAAACAGTAAACAAAGAAGCAACCACATTTATCACAACAGCAGTGACCACATCTGCCACCATGGCAGGGACAACAACAGCTACCTCCATAGTAGAGGCCTCAGCTTCAACTCCTACTATAAACCTACTGCTATAACCACAGCAGCACCACAGCTCCAGGTCTACAGTCTCCACAGCCTTTACAACAGCAAGTGTCAGCACGGTAAGGACAATAGCAGTAGCCACAACAGTAACCATAGCAGGAACAGCAGAGCATTTGCATCAGCATCTGATATTGGCTAGAAGTTACAGATTGAATACTAGGCTGTGATTGCCAGGAAGAAACCCTGTGCACAGAGACTAGCTTTGTCGCAGGTACAAATAATGGTTTGTTGAATGAAGCTGGCATTAATAAGTTGAGAGATAACACTTAGCCAGTCTGCATGGTGCAGCGAGACCGCAATCCTGCCTTGGGTAAAACCTTGCTTCCTGTTAGCAATGATTGCCTGCGGAAAAGCTCAGGGGCAGGCTGGGCTCAATGGTGGCTGATGGCTAAGGAGGGTGGTGACAGAAAAACCCCATGGCTGTTCACAAGATGGAGAACAATGAGAGTACTGAAAAGGGGTCCTGTGACAGTTCTGGAGATGCCCATCACGCTGTCTCACGATCATTGCACTACATCAACATGACATTGTGTACCACAACGCAGTAGCACACTTTCTGCACTGGTATTAAGTTACTTTTGGCGGGAGTTTCCAGGGATGCAGGAGGGCAGAAAAGGAAGGGGGCAGAAAAAGTATCCAACAATAAATAATAATAAAAAGGTTGCATTGCACCCCAAGCTTCATACTTTAAGCACGGGCACACATCATGAAGACATTACTCACAAACCGTACCTTCATATTCAGGTCAGCTTCTGGAATTGCACCTAACTCCAAGGAAGAGCGAACTCCTGTCCGAAGTAAAGTCCCTTCTTAACAGGTGCCCTGAGAAGACTATGACCTTCCATTTCCTTGTTGATTACTTTGGTGCAGTAGAAACTCTTGTACAGCAACTGGACGTTTCCAATTCCTAACCTGGCATAGGCGGAGGTATTTTTCCCTATAACACAATGTAGTGTAACTGTTGTGCTGTGGTTATTTCACAGGAAATGATGAGCCCCACAGGCTCTTAGTAATAACATATTACCCTTTTGTTGTCAGTTTGTTGGGTGTCAAAAAATAGAGTAGCATGAACATATCTATCTATCTATTGAGATATATATATATATATATATATATATACACATACATATATACATAAAGATTAAGGAGGAAAGTTGAAAGAAAAAAACATCTGCACCAACTAAAGGCTTCTGGGAAGGAGGGTGGGAGCTTGTGAATCTACATCACTACATGCCACAAACAGATGCTTACAGGGTAAGTAACATTTTCTGTTTGTAGCATATGTAGCTGTAGATACACGTGCTGTCCATAAACTGTAAAGCAGTTCTCCCAAAAGCGGTGGCTAGACTGAGGATGTTGCAGAAGATTAGAAAAGTGTGCAACAGCCTGACCAACGTTAGCTTGCTGGTGAGCTAAAACATACGCACAGTGATGTTTCGCAAATTTGTGGTGGGTAGTCCATGTATGCCTTGCAGTTGCAAATGTCAACTATAGGAATATTACCCAAGAGAGCCATCGAAGATCCATTTTTGCAGCTTGAGTGGGGTCTGGGAAGGACATTGAATGGTCTTTTGGTGGTAGCATAACAGGTCTGTATGCAACTGACCAGCCAGCGTACTGTACTTGCTTTAAAGAGAGCACACTCTTTGTGTGGTTTGGAGAAAGAGACAAAAAGTTCTGTGTCTTAAGGAAGGGCTTTGTCCTGTCAATGTAATATATTGTGTGAAGAGCTCATTCTGCTTCTGATTCTGGATGTGGGGAAAACACAGAGTTCAAAAGTTCTATGGTTTGAGTGAGGTAGAAGCTAGAAATCACCTGAGGTAGGAATTTGGGGTTTGTCCTGAGAACTACCCTATCGTGGTGTACTTGGAAAAAAGGTTCTTCCAGGGTAAGAGCCTGTTTCTCACTAATACGCCTGACAGAAGTGATAGCAACTAGAAAAGCCACCTTCCAGGAGAGAAACTGTGAGGGACAAGAGTGAAGTGGCTCAAAAGAACGGCACATTAGTCTAGAAGTACAATATTGAGGTTCTACACAGGAGTTGGTGGCACCCATGGTGGAATAATCCTTTTGAGTCCTTCCATAAAGGCTTTGATAACAGGCATCCAGAAAAAGGAAGCACGTTGCCTGTTTTGGAGATAAACAGGCAACAGCAGACAAGTGAAGTCTGATTAAAGTATAAGCCAGGCTTGATTTTTGCAAGTAAGGCAGGTAACATACTAGGTCTTGGACTGTTGCTTTGAGAGGATCAATGTGTTTAGTAAGACAGTAGTGTACAAAACCATTTCCACTTGGCCACATAGCAGGTTTAGGTTGTAGGCCTGCATGCCTTTAAGTATAGTCATGCATTCTGCAGGCATATTGAAATACCCGAATTCTAGGACTTCAGGAGGCAAAATCACAAGATTGAGCTGTTGGGGGTTGGGATGTCTGAGAGTGCCTTAATTTTGGAGGTGAAGATCCAGCCGGATGGGCAGCTTCGCGTGAGGCACTAGAGAGGGGTCGAGGAGGATGGTAATCTAGGGCTGGATGACAGAGGTCGGAGCTACTAAAATGAGAGTGAGGGATGTTTGCCAAAGCCTGTAAACTGCAACTCGAAGAAGTGGTAGACGGAGAAAAGCGTAGGCAAATATCCCTGACCAGATCATCCCTAATGAATTGCCCATGGACAGTGGGTGTTGCAGCCTGGAGACGAAGCTTGGGTATTTTGCATTTTTGGCGGTGGCGAACAGTTCTTTGTGGGGGAACCACCAACAGTAGAATTACAGGAGTAGAACTTAGGCGTGGAGTTCCTACTCATGGACTTGATGCATCCTGCTGAAGAGGTCTGCAAAGTTGTTGTACCCTCCGGGAATGTGGTGCATGAGGAGGTGGACTCCATGATGTATTCCCCTAAGTTATATCAGAAAATTGCAGGAAGTGTGTGCAGTCCTGCTTCTGTAGGTAAAACATGGCAGTTGTGTTGTCCGTCCTGACTAGAATTACACTTTGGTGAATGAGAGGAAGGAACGACTTAAGGGCTAGTTGGATTGCTAACAACTCCAGATGGTTGATGTAGAGATTCCGTTGGTTGGGTGCCCACACAGCTTGTGCAAGTGTGCACCCTAGTCGGTGAGTGAGGCATTAGTGGTGAGGGTCACTTGCGGAATCAGGTCCAAGACAGCAGGTTGCTGGCATTCCACCACGACAGAGTGAGGAGTGTGGCCCTAGATCAACACTAGATCCTCCCATTGACCCTCTGCCTGCGAACACTATGCTGCTAGGCTCTCCTGCAACAGACGCATATGTAAACTGGCATGTGGGACTATGGCAATGCAAGAGGCCATCAGACCCAGGAGACACATGACCTTTCTTACCATTAACTAGCTGAAAATAAAGTATCAGCATTTGAGTGCGTGTACCCTTGCTGGGCTGGGGTATGCTTTCCCTACTCGAGAGTAGAGTATGGCCCTGAGAAAGGGCTGTACTTGAAAAGGATGGAGATATGATTTAGTTGCATTTATGGGGAAGCCTCGGCTGTACAACAGATGTATGGTGGGACCTGTGGTTACTCCAAAGGGCATTACTTTGAACTGATAATGCTGACCACTTACCACAAAGTAGAGGAACCTTCGATGCACAGGGTGGATGGATATGTGAAAGTAAGCAGCCTTCAATTCGAGGAAGGTCATGAAGTCGCCATGCTGTAGTAGAGGAATGACATCCTGGGGTATAACAATGTGGAAGTGCTCTGACAGAATATACTTGTTGAGAGGTCTGAGGTCGAGGAAGGGCCTCAGGGACCCGCTCTTTTTGGGGATTAGGAAGTATAAGGAGTAGACCCTCTTGCCATGGTGTTGGGGCAGTAGGGGTTCTTTAGCCCCTTTGCTGAGTAGTGCATGCATTTTATCTTGGAGCAGGCGCTGATGTTCCAGAGAGAGCCTGTGCCTTTGGGGGGGGGAGATGTACGGTGGTGTTGGTGTGAGTTATAGGCAGTACCCTTCCACTATAATATCTAGAACCCACTGGTCCGAGGTAATCTCTGCTCACTGGGGCAGGAACCCCTGCAACCTTCCCACCCCAACAGGTGTTAGAAGGTCGTGGGGAAGGGTAACGGAGTCACTGCTTGGCAGGTGCGGCCCCTTTGGGTGTTGCCCCTTTTCCCCTACCCCGGCTGTTGTTGCCCTTGTGCCCTCCCCTGTAATAATCCATGGAAGGTCTTTGTTGCCGTTGCAGTCTAGGGAAGGATGAGGATGTTTGAGGGGACGTGGTTTAGGCCCTTCCTCCACGATATCGTGTGCGGCAAAAGGAGCCACAGGCAGATGGAGTTTGCAGGGCACCCAGGGCCTTGACTGTCTCGGTGTCCTTAATTTTCTGCAACATCTCACCAACTTGCGTTCCAAATAGGTGCTCACCATCAAAAGGCAAGTTGAGGAGATGAAACCAGACGTACAGTCTGGCGTGCCTGCAAAGGAGGACACTGGTGTTAACGCTTCGAGCAGCGGTGTCTGTTGCATCCAAAGCACATCTGATATTAGGGATGGAAATGATTTTCCCTTCTGCCACCAACTCCTGACCCCGTTTTTATATTGATCTGGAATGCACTGGATCAGTTTTTCCATCTCATCCCAATGGATGCAGTCGTACCAAGAGAGCAGGCCCACTGAATTGGCAATTTGACAATGTGTGGCAGACTGGGCAGCGACACATTTGCCCACGGCATCACACTTTTTGCCCTCTTGGTCAGGAGTGGGAGCATCTACTATGCCCTGGGAATTAGCCCACTTTTTGTGCTGTATGTACGACCAGTGAGTCGAGTGGTAGCTGGCCCCTGATATAAGGGGGAGGTCAGAGGGGGATGCTTTATATTTTATATCCACCCTCAGTGTGATGAATCTCGTCTGGCTCCTTGAAGGTGTCCTGAGCGGGTCTTAACATTCCCTTAAGCATAGGCAGTCCTCCTCCTTGGGCTGATTGAGCATTTTCACCTTGTGAAAGGTGGCTGCATGGTGGGGAACCTCATGGCCTGAGGTGGTATCGTCTGAGGGTGAAGGCTTGACCAGCTAGAGGCCCAGATTGAGGTGAATGTAGCATAGGGTTCACAGGCGATAGTGGAGAGGTGAACCTAGTGGACAGTGGTATAGGAGGCAGAGGAGGAGGAGTGCGTGGAGGAGTTAATGGAGGAGGTGCCTTTACCATGGCACCGATGCTACTTGGGCATCGGCTCTGAAGGTGGGTTTAACGTCGGCTCCGAAAGTCAATTTTCTCATGGGAAAAACAGGATCCTTAGGTTTGTCTGGACGCTTGGCTAGGATCCAACCGGTGCCAGGCTGGTTGAGGGGATACACCGCTGCCTGGCTTCAAGCTCCTCGTGCCGGTGCTGGAGGATTGGCTGGTCGAAGTCCTCGGAAGTGATGGAGGAAGCAGGCGTGGACGCCAATCTTTTCGGAACCGAAGGCTTTCGATGCCCTTTCAGCACCAGGCTGGGTTTCAGATCTGAGGCCTTGACTCCGAGGTGGGTTTCTAGGGTGTCTTTGAGGCCAGAGCTGATGCAGCGGTCGAGGTAGAAAGATGAGGCTTGGAAGAGGACTTCGGCGCTGAAGTGTGGGCGAGCGTCAGGTCAGATCCCTCTGCTTGGTGCCAACCATGGCCTGGTTTCAGTGGTGGACAGGAGGCCTCATGAGCGGCCTGGTAGCTCAAAACTCTGACCTCCTGGAGTTTGAGTGATGTTGAGGAGCAGTCAGTGGAAGGGTAGTTCTCACTGCGACCATCTTTATAGGGCATTGCGCCAGTGGGGGTTCGTCCTCCCCAGCGTCGGAACTGGAACTCTCGGCCAAGCACAGCTCCTCTAATTCAGTGCCGAAAGCTTCCAGCTGCTGGTCGCCCTCTGTGTCTTGGTCTTCAAAGAGGTTGGGGCGTCATCCTGTTGACGGTGCATCACTGAAGCCAAAGAGATCTCATGGGCTCAGTGGTTTTGGAGGGTTATTTTGTTTGCGGAAGGTAAAAACGCTGCACAGGAATCCTCTTGGTGGTTCAGGGACAAGCAAAGGTTACAGACTTGAGGATTGTCTGTCCTCAGATATTTCGAGGGAAACCTGCGGTAGAACTGAAATTGAGTCCTTTCCATAACTAGGACATGCTTGTGCGTCTAGGATGGTGATGAAGGCCCAAAAGTGCACCATAAATGTCCAAACCACAGAACCGAGCCAAAGGGGGTACACAATACATGAAACCAGACGCACAGTTGTAATCTCTATCGATGAAGAACGGATCCATGTGGGCCCGGCGAGAACACCACACAGCGTCGAACCGGAGCTTGAAGAGACACGTCTGAACCAGACGGCATATACAGTCATAAAATTATAAATATGTGCAGAATTACAGTTAGCAAAACAATAAACGACCTTTCCTAAAATGTCATTACAGGCATTTCTAAAGCGCAAATCTACTCCTAGGGGTTGTCACTGGGAGTAACCAATACCCTACAGTAATGTGAGAGAGTCCCTGTAACAAAATAATCTACAAACTTTAACACAGTGTAATGACAATCCACGCTTATACATATGCTTTTCACAATATATATGCGGTGCAGTGTCCGCCATTAAGTAGTGCTGGAGAGGGCTGGGAAGCGGGAAAGTGGCACTGGAGGGGGGCGGGCCGTGGAGGACAAGCAGTGGCAAGGGAACGGAAAGAGAAAAAAGGCACAACAAAAGGAGAAATAAGAGAAAGTGAAAAAAGCAATAATACAAGAAAAGCAATAGATAGATAAAAAGGAAGGTGAAAAAAAGAAGTAGAAAAAAACAGGAGCAAAAGGCAGAAAGAAGAAAAACAGAGGGCAGACAGCAGGAGCAGAGCAGAAATGCTCCCCACTGGACCACGAGTGATCAGGGCCTCGAACTCAGGACCTGGAAGGGTCAGGGGCACCAGATACCAGGCGGAGCTGTGCAGAGAGGGTAGCAATTTACTGACAAGATAAGCATTTATGCACATAACAGTGCTTTGAATAGAACACAGCGCTCAATAGGAAGCCAATTAAGTTCTCGAAGTAGATCGAAAATTGAAGAGAACTTCGGGGATGGAGTAAAAGTCTGGCTGCCGTATTTTGCACCATCTGCAACTGTCTGAATAGGCTCTTCTTGACCCCTAAATAGGGAATGTTTCCATAGTCTAATCTGGACATAACTAGGGCCTGAATGACCGTTCTTTGGGCAGAGCTGGAAAGGCAGCCCAAGATTTTTCGAAGCCATCTTAGTATGCCAAAACAAGTGGCCGCCACTATCGTAATCTGGTGACTCATGGATAACTCATTATGCAGCCAAACTCCAAAGTTCTTAACCACAGGGGCAGGGCTGGAAATGTTACCGATCACCTTTGGCCACAGATGAATGCTTGGAAAGACTTGTATAGGACAGCTGTTCAAGGTCTCTGCACTGTTGTTTTCTTGGGAGGATAAGGACACAGCAATCGGAGTATTATCAGCATATGACAAGATGGTAAGACTAACCCTGGGCGTAGTTCGCGGAGTTGCGATACGCGACGCTACGCGAAGCGGTAAAAAAACTCCGCTGCGCGGAGCTACGTGAGCAGCGTAGTGCGATAGGAAAATGCTGTTCGCGGTGACTGCACAGTGCCGGATGCTTGTCCGCACTGTGCAATCATTGCAAACGGCATCATGCACAGTGCAAGCGGTCGTTTTCTGCCGCTCAAATAGATTTTTACTCGAGCAGCAGCTTTCTCAACGCGAACGGGCAGTTTCTCATCGCGAGCGGTTGCGAGTATACGCGACCACTTGCAATGAGAAACCTGACCCCCCCGCGTTGAGAAATCTCGCTGGGAGGTTTATTTTCCGCGCTCGCCAACTTGATGTTGCGGATCGCGAACGAGAAAAAATCTCGCCAGGATGTTGATTTTGCTCGCTCGCGGTCGCCAACTTGACGTTGAGGAACGCGAGCGAGCAAAAATGTCCGCTACGCGTAGCGGATTTTTTCTGCACTCTGCTAGATCCGCGTAACGCGGAGTGCAGAAAACTCTGCAAACTCCGCGAGCGGAGCGTAGTTCACCTCCCAGGGTTAGGTAAGACCACACTTTTCCACAATGTCTGCCAATGGCCTTACATAAAGATTGAACATGGTAGGACTTAAGATGGCGCCTTGAAGGATTCCAGATGGAAGAGAGTGTGGCTTGGAGCAATGCTGATAAGAATGGACCTAAAGCCCGGTCCTGCAGATAAGTTGTCAACCAGGCAGGACAGAGCTGTGCCTTGTACGCCCATGGCCTTTAGTCTTTGAAGCAATGTGGTATGGTTCACTGTGTCAAAGGTGACACTGAGGTCCAAAAGGATCAATGCAGCAATGCCATCTTGAACTTATACATCCTTATCCTAACCTCATATGAAGGAGGATAGCTGAATGATCGGACAGGTGTACTCCTATATGTTCAACCTCCAAAACAGAATCTTTTAGAGTCCTATCTATCAAAAAATAGTCAATCCGTGACTTATGTTTATATTTTTTGTTATAATATGTAAAAACCCGTTTGCGACCCAGCCTAATCTCTCCATATATCACAAAGTCCCCACTGGGCCATCAACAATCACACCCTATCCGACATCTTAGGATTTACTGCTGCTCTGCTATTCAAGGATCTCTCCAACTTATGATCCAAAACTGTATTAAAATCTCCTGCCATAATAATCTGATCCGGGAAGCCCAAAAGCTCATTAACTAATTCATCCAAAGGACCTGTATTGTCCTGGTTCGGACCATAATAGCCCAAAAAAGTAAAGTTCTGCCCAAAAATTTTAAATTTTGCTAAAAGCCATCTTCCTGCAATATTTGAAACACTGCCTTCTACCGAAATGTTTGTGCCCTGTTTAACAAATAATGCTACCCCCTTTGTGACTGCTGTCTGTCTTGTATAGATTACATGCGAAACCCACCTCTGTGCTTTAAAAATCTTCCTACTTTCCCCTTCCGTAAGGTGTGTCTCCTGTAAAATAATAATATGTGCAGGGCAGTCCTTCAAATACTGCATTATCTTATCTCTCCTACCCTTCACCCGGAGACCGTTCACATTCCACGCTAAAACTTTTAATTCATTTGCTCTATTCCCCGTCATTCCCTAAATAATCTAACATTATTCACTAGATTGGCGAAAAACAAGACATTTGAGGTATTTTTTATATTTTTCTCCCTTATGCTCCCCACCCTGTGTTCCCTACACCCCAACCCCCACCCTTGGAAAACCCTATCCAACTTCCCATGGCCAAGCCCTATGGGAAACCCCTAGGCGTGCAACGAAAAACAAAACCAAACAGGTGCAATAATAAACCGAGAGCCATACAATATTAGCTTAACTCATTAAACTAACACAGGAGAAACCAGTTTACCTACATCTGCGTAGTAAGTATTTAGTGACCCCCCCGATTGGAGCTCCTCAATAAACTTATCCACTTCCTCAACAAAACGGAAAGAGTGCATTTTATTGTTTAACATCACTTTGAGTAGAGCTGGGAATTTTAACTGAACAGATGCACCTAACTTTCTTAGAGGGTCCATTCTTTTCCCAAGCTCCCATTGCCTGTTGGATGTTACTACCAATAAGTCCGATCTTATCTCAATTCTTGCTCCGTCCAGTTCTAATATTTTGTTATTCAGAGCTTTAGCTAAAAAAAATTCTTTCAGAGTGTGAGGAAATTAACTAAAATTCTCCTAGGTTTAGTTCTATTTGTATTTAACCTAAAAGGGTCTCTATGGATCCTTTGAATGTCTCTAGCAATTTCCTCCTCAGTTTCCTCCAGCTGAAGCCCTCTTTTAAACATCTGGACCACATAACTTTTAATATCTCCTCCTTCTTTACCCTCGGGGACTTTTAGAATTTTTAAGTTGTTTCTTCTTTGAAAATTCTCCAACCGTTCCACTCTATCCTCTTGCTCTCTCTCCCTTGCTCTGAGACCTTCTATCTCCTTCCTATTAACCTGCAATTCCTCCTTGAGGTCTCTTACTTCGGCTTCTAATACCAGTGTTCTGCCACTTAGGTCATCCATCTTTTTCTCTAAAACTTCACAAGCGGACCTGATTTCTCTCTGGTTCATCTCTGAAGTTTCAAATCTATTTCGAATCTCTAATGTGAGGGTAGTAAGCAAAACACTAATAGAGGGGTCCCCACTCTCGGAGTTTATAGCAACATTACCCGTTTCTTTCTGCCCAACACTGGTATCTCTCCCTGACAGTAACTCAGTCTCCCCTCCTTTAGAGTTTAAGAATTTCCCCTGTAAATCTGAAGGTGACTGATTCAATGGTTTCGTACTAACATTTGGCGATACTTCACCCACCGGAGAGTCAGCTATGTCCCCCATCTCCGAGGATAACACTTGAAAACGATTTGGGCTCAGATGTGCGGACCAATCGCCCAAATTTGGAGTACCTTTGGTACTCCCTTCTCCTACCAATTGGTTATATTGGTTATGTTGATTATGTTGTTTTTGTAGGGGCTCAATTATCTCCGTCACGGGGTTGCCCCTTAACACCAGAGTTTTGGGTAGTACTTTAAAATAAGTCCTGAGAGAGGGGGTCACCTTTATCTTGTGCTCCGAAATACCCCCTCTTACACCTTTTTTGTGTACTGTGATCTCCTTGCTCAACAGTCCACCCCTAGACTTTACCTCCTTCCTATTCACATTTAGGTGGACAGTCAAGCAGCTCAAGAAATTCCACGCTAGCCCCCCTTCCCACACTTCTCAGAGTATATCTAGAGATTCCTCTTGGGCAGGCTACAACAGTCAAATCAACACTGCCACCCCTCTCAGCCCTTTCAGCTTTATTTTTTTTATTTTTATCATACCGCTTGCTCTTACCGATTGCTTCCTGCTCCTGAGTCAAGCGGGATAATGGCAGCGCCAGCGTCTGTGCCTCCGCTGTTTCCAAGCTCAAGCACCGCTGCGAAATCTTCTTGCTGGCGCCTTCCCCACTGCCCTCAGTTTTCCCGCTGCCTCCTCCTCCGCTCCCCCGGAAGAGAACCCTAGCGGCAGCACGACGCCCCCGACGCAGCTCCAGTGCCGCTCTAACCCACAGCTGCTCCGCCGTGTTTGCTCTCTTCCAGTGACCGCCTCCAACCTCCGCACTGGACCCTCGCTACTGGGTCGCAATAAAATCAGCGAAAAGCACTGGTAAGCTCTTACTAGTTTCTCCTCGACACTACTAAACTTCATTTTCCCTCATCTCAACTTCACTCCTGCGTCCGCTATCCAAACACCGCCGCACGCCTCCGGGTCACCCGCGACCTGCCGCTAGCCGGCCGCCATGTTTTCCCAACCGTACAATTTTATTGGAAACTGAGATTGTTGAGATCCTAAGAGAGGAAACTAAGGAATTTTTCAAGAGGAACCAGGGCTCAGCTGCCATTGGGATCGTTTGGGATGCATACAAGGCCTATTTAAGAGGCAGATTAGGTGCTCTAGCGGCGGGGAAAAGGCGAGCGTACTATAGAAAGATTTTGGAAATAGAAGAGCAGATTCGAAACTGGGAAGGAGTTTTGAGTAACGTAGGAAGTCCGGTAGGAGGTGAAAAGGAGTTGGCAGAAATAATAAACTTAAAGGCAAGTTTGTCAGGAGTTTTAAGTGACAGAGTTAGGAAAAAGTGGGAGTCTAGCCAGTTGGCGCATTTTGAATATGGTGAAGGCTGTACTGAATTACTAGCGTGGAAGGCTAAAAATGATCAAGTTAGAAATTTGATTAAAGAGATTAGATGTGAAGACTCAGGTGTGGTTCTTAGTGATAGTCGGGGAATCGGACTAGCATTTCATAGATATTTTGGGAAAGTCTATAAGCAAGATTTGGCTATAACTGAGGATGATGTGTCGACCTGGTTGGACCATTTAGAACCTTTATCGTATGAGGCAATGGGGGTATTGAATGAAGAGATCACGTTTGAGGAGCTTGAGGAGGTTATTGGGGGCGGTAAAAGGGGAAGGTTCCAGGGCCAGATGGCCTCCCGCATGAGGTGTATAAAGCTTTGGCTAGTACTATAATACCTATTTTGAGGCAGCTTTTTAATGCGATATTTTTGTCAGACTGTGTTCTGCCTGAATCATGGAAAGATGCCATCATAACGCTAATCCCTAAGCCCGGGAAGTCGTTAAAAAGTGTTGATTCTTATAGGCCTATTTCTCTTTTAAACGCTGACTACAAGCACTTTGCAAAGGTTATGGCAGGGAGGCTAACTGGGTTTATGCCGCATTTGGTGAATGAAGATCAAAAGGGGTTTATTAGAGGAAGAGCTTTAAAAGAACTGATGTTTTCGCTGATAGGTTCAATAGATATGGCCACGGCTTACGACCTTCCTTTGGCAGTAATAGCGTTAGACGCAGCCAAAGCGTTTGACCGCGTTAATTGGGTTTATTTGCAGACAGTGGCCAAACATCTTAATTTGGGTACAAATTTCTGTAGAACACTGAGTGGTATTTACTCTGCTCCAGAAGCTAGAGTGTTAGTTAATGGGACGTTGACACAGCCTGTGAAGATTATGCGGGGTACTAGGCAGGGCTGCCCCCTGTCCCCACTTTTGTTTGACCTTTATATTGAGCCGCTAGCTAGAAAAATAAGGAGTAGTATTGATATATTACCTTTTGAATTTAATGGCTGGATTAAGAAAATTGGGCTTTATGCAGATGACATCCTAATTTTTACAACTAATTTATCACAAACTTTGAGAGCTGTCCTGGAAATAACCGATTTTGGGAAAGTCTCAGGTTATGATATCAATAAGGATAAAACGGAATTCATGAGCTGGAATATGGGGACAGAGGGGATAGTATGCAAGAAAGAAATGCGATATTTAGGAGTCAGGATTACCCAGAATATTGCTGATTTAACTAAGGCTAATTTTGACAGGGTCAAGAAGGAAATAAGTGCTAGTTTACGGGGCTGGATGTATCTCCCACTAACATTATATGGTCGAGTGAACTTAGTAAAGATGTTTGTTCTTCCGAAGTTAACTTTTCTGTTTGAAACAATCCCCTTGAGTTTTAGGAAAGAATGGTTCATAAAATTGCAGAGTGAAATTAGCTCTTTTATTTGGGCAACTAAAGGGCCGCAAATTGCTTGGCGTAAACTCAGGAGGAGGTTGGTGAAGGGGGGGTTTAGCGCTGCCTGATTTATAGTTCTATTCCTGGGCTATAACGGTAGAATGTTATTGTACACCCCTATAGATTCAGAGATAGGTAGAATGTTTAAAGAAATGTTGAAAAAAGAAAAGGGAGCAGAAGTGGGGTTTATGTATAAATACGCTGATCCGAAATATTTTAAGAAAGTTAGATTAAAGATTTTAAGGACATGGCTGAAATGTGGTACAAACTTAGAAAGGCCCTAAAAATTCCGTTCTTTAGTCAGCTGGCCCCGATATGGGACGCACCAGGCTCTCCGGAATGGACCAAGGACATACTGGCTTTACCGTTAAAAGATGCGGGTATACTTAGGTGGAAGCAGTTGTTGCCAGACGGTCAGTTGATATCGTGGGGTTGGTGCGAGCAGAGACGTTTTAAGGCATGGGCAAAGTGGGCTCTGGCCCAGGGCCCCAGCCTTTCAGGGGGCCCCCTGGTAGAGCCAGTTCTGTTTAAATAATTCTTAAACTGATTGTTGTTTAAGATACCGTTTTCCTTTAATTAATTTTAATGTGGCTGATGTATGAGAGTCTATTACAGACATTTTGCAGAAAAAATTTCATCGTGTTTATGTTTCATGCAAAATCCATTAAAGTTTCTTTTAGATCAAAACAGGAACTCACATATGAGAAATGGGAGGATGTCAGATATTATTTGCAGTAATATTAGTGAGCTGCTGCTGAGTTACAATATTGAAAACACACGTCACCGAAAATTTGGACAAGTGTGCCTGTGCACTGTCAGTGACCTGGCCAAAGAGGGCATGAAAGAGCTGAAATGTGATCATAAATTCAAAACTGTACCGAATAGGGGCGTCAAAAATACGTTTGGCCCAGGGCCCCCAAAATCCTTAAGATGTCCCTGGGTGCGAGCAGGCTATAGGTCCAACGTTTGAGATTTAAGCTCCTCCAGATTCAAAGTTGGTACTCGGCGTTGGGTGAGAAAATTGGAGATCCGAATGAACTTGAGGAAAAACTCCTGTCCAGCCTTGTGTTTAAGAAGGAAATTGCAATGTGGTACTGGCTGATGCTTGAGACGGAAGACGGCGCGTTTACCTTGCCGGAAGATCTGTGGGGAGGATGCTTGCCAGGGACTGCGCTGGAAGATCAATGGCAAGTATCAATGTCTATGCTTTATAAAATAGTTAAACCTGCATATCTGAGGAGGAACCATCTTTTTACTATGCATAGGGCTTACTGGACTCCACAAAGGTTATCCAAATTTGGGTCAGGAGGAGTGGTGGCGTGTCCTAAATGTGGCAGTCTGAATGAAGATGATCTACACATGTTTATATACTGCCCGAAGATTCAGGCCTTTTGGGAGGCCGTGAGTAATTGCCTGTCCAGTATTTTAAATCTGCAGATTAAGGTAAGCGCTGAATTGGTTATACTCAGAAGATTGGATTTGCAATGTATTGTTACAAAGGACAGCGCAAAGTTGCTTTTCTATGCTGTGCTCTTAGCGCGCAGGGAGATTTGTAAACTATGGGTATCTCCGGCGCCCCCAATGAAGGATGGTTGGCTGAATTCTATGAGTAATATTGCTAAGTTGGATATTTCGGATCAGGTGGCAAAGAGATATGAATTTTGGACTCCCTTTTGTCTTGGTGTGGTTAATGAAAGGGGTCATTTGAACAACGGTCCAATGATTAAGCCTTTATCTGCCTCAGCTGGTTTGTAGTCTTCTCTGTGCGAGCAGAAGGACATGGAAAGGGTCTGTGGTCGAACTAAGGAGGAGGTTTCTCAGTAAAAACCCTTGGGCGTTGTGTTGGGAGCCTTCACCTTTTTTCCCTTTCCCTTTTTCCAGCGTATGAGGTTTGAAAACCCAGGGTTGGCATCGTTAGAAGAAGGGTGGAAATGAGGACAAAAAAAATAACAAAAAAAATGCAGCAGTGCCACCATTGTCCAGTTGGTGCCTAAGATAGACCGTCGGTGCTAGGAGCGTTGTACAATGTCCTGTTCTGAAACCAGATTCGAGAGTGGTGGAGCAGGCCATTGGACTCTGTGAATGGCATAAGCTGCTTGTTCACATGCTTTTCTAGAGCGGGTAATAGAGAGATCATCTAATAGTTTGACCAGGTGGATGCATCTAAATTGGGTTTCTTTCATAGGGACTTGACCATTGTGTGTTTCCATGGCTTTGGAACCATGCCTTGGGAAAGAGAGGTGTTTAAGAGCTGGGTGAGTAGGTCCAGTGGTTTAGATTCCAATTTACAAAAAACGAGGGAGGACAAGGGTCAAGAGGTGAGCCTGACTTGATAGTAGACAGACGAGCGTTTGCTGATCCATAGGCTGGAAGTTTCTAAATACACATGGTTCAGTTGGACAGCCGTCTTGATGGACACATTTTGGTGTGAGGGCAAAAGACGGCTAAATATCACAGACTTTTTTTTTTTTAAAGAAGAAGGAAGCTAATTCCTCACACTGAGGTTGAGAGAGAGGAACAGCCGGAGTTATGTATGTGGGGTCCAAAAGTGTTTTTACAACTTGGAAAAGAGTTTTTGGACAGTTTTGGGCTGCACAGAAAAAGAAGCTCTAGCAGCGCTACAATTTTTATGGTACTATTTTAAAGCTTATAATGGACTATCCAATTCGCAATAAGATTTGCGCCAGATTTTTTCCAGCACTGTGCAGCATTTTTTGTTTTTGCGCAAAGTATCACTAAACCAGGGAGCCGGAGGAAGAATTCTATGATGTTTTTTTCTTTGCCAGGGATCAGGGAGTCAAGTGCATCTCTGATCCACCTGTCAATGGTGAATGCACCAAGATTTACAGAATTGTCGAGTTTCAGGCAGTTGTCCTTCAACTTCAAATTCAGAGCAGTTGCATTTTAAAGCAACCAACTCCTACCAACAAAACCGGACTGGGTTGTTACTGCACAAGAAACACCTAGCACAAAAAGGGAGAAAGGGACTGCAAAACGGTCTGACCAAGATAGGGGAAGTGACTAATCAACTCTCAAAGTTTTTAAGTTTGACAATATAGGATCCAGTAGTGTAGTGTAGTTCCTATAGTACCCCTGCAGGACCTGCGCTTTTGGATAACATACACTGTGGGCCTGGTGGCAGACTGATTCTGAGCACCCCCACCGCGTACGTTAGCCTGTTTTGCATTAGCTAGCTCACAGTGCCACTAGAATCTCCTTTTTATCAGAGAGATTAGTTTTTGGCAACCTCAGAACACGACAACCCTGATTCCTCAGACTCGTGGAAACGATGTACTACTTTTCGCTCAGTCACTCGTGCTTGCTCATTTGGTCTCAGAGAGTTACACAGAAGAAACAGTCGAGCGTGTTTACAATAAGAATTTATTGCACAGTTGTTCTTCTAGTATATGTGCTGCGACAACTGTTAAACAGTAGCAGAGATATATGATCAGCAGTACAGTGAATAGAAAAGGATAGTACAGTTCTACCATTTTGCAATAGTCATGAACATATACATGAATATAAAATGCATTTATAAAATAAAGCGCATACTCCTACAATGCCTGTCTAGATGTACCGAAGTGTACCTAGCATGTGAGTAGGTGCGAAAGAAGCCAAGAATCCCGCTAGGATTTAGTCAAACCCCATTACCCGAATAATGAGAGGGTGGGACCTCGTCCTGGTCTCGAGTTGGACACCCCTCAAGGGATGATTAGACCACTGTCAGCAGGAGCGACTGCATGCAGGAGCCTCAGCGTCTCTGGTCAGTGTGTCGGCCTGGAAGTCTCGGTTCCCTCTAACTACTGATAGCAAGAGGTGCTGTATTTATACAGAAAAGTATAGAGTCCCTTTGTGTCTTGTGTTAGCCATTGTTGGGTATGAAGATGACGTATGGGATGAACCGGTTACGTAGATGTTTATGCAGGTGGATCCTAGCCCCTGCCTGGTTTCCTAGAACTCTTATGAATATTTAATCATACTGGATGAGCACATCAAAGATGGTATAGGAGGCCATTGTTCGGGAAAAACCCTCCTTCTGTACCCAAACCACAGTCTAGATAAGGTTCAGCCCTCAGCGCCCGTTATTGTGGAGAATAGGGAACTAATGTAGGTGAAAGATTATGCCTATATTAGGGCATCTCAAACCATGCCTATATTAGGGCATCTATATGAAACATAACAGTAGGTGGCCAGCCTTATGAGTAGGGTCCTTATTAACAAGCTGCATGTCAAGGGCCATGCAGTCCTCAATAAAGATAGAGGCACTTTTACATGTCCTATCTTTGAAATTAATATTAAAATTCCCAAGAATTGTAAAATTGGCATATTTTACAATAAATGGGGACAGGGCCTCAGTGATCGTGCAAATCTAGTTACCAGCCAGGCCTGGAGGACGATAAATCAGGTCCCCCGACAAAGAGAAGCCTTTAGTGAGAGCAAGGGAGAGCAACGCAGCTTTGCATTCTGAAATCATAAGTCTTTCCATTCTACATGCATACCGTGTTCTAATTGGAATGCCTCCCACCTTTTCTCCAAGCGATCCGCTCTAAGAATACCACAGCCTGAAGGTAATGTGGCTATGATGTCTGGTACTGAGGCCTCATTAAACCAAACTTCTGTTAGAAACACAGCATCTGGGGCTTGGTCATTTAAGAAGTTAAAAAAATCAAACTGATGTTTACCGAATGAGCAGCAGTTGAAGCTAAAGAAATTAAACTGCGCGGCCTTGGACGGGCGCAGGGAATTGCTTGAAGGGGGCGGGTGGGAATCCTTCGTTTGCAAGATTACACAAAGGTCTAGGAGTGCAAAGTTGCAATGTGGGCACTAAGTCTCCACCTTAATAGGGTCCGAATGGAAGATGCAGGACCCTAGCTCAGGAGGGCGGAGGGCTTGAAGTTGAGCGACAGTATAAGAAATCATACCTGCTTAGTATACACACAAGGGAGGCCTGAGGAAATTTAGAGACCTGCGAGGGCGAACTCCCCAATATTAAACATCAATCACAGAAAAGGGCTCTCGGGTCTATCAAAGGAATGAGAGAAGAAAAGAGGAAGAGGCTGACAAAAAGGGGAGGGGGATTTCCCTTTAAAGGAAGGTTTCCCTCACCCACCAGAGGTGGCATGCTTCATCATCGGAAATCCTCCTCGCACCATGAAGCCTAGTCAAGGTGCAGGCTACGACCCCCTCGCTGCGAGGGAGGAGCTCAGGGATGTTTTTGTTTGCCGAGGGGTTATTACTAAAACCCAATGTGAGATAGCAAGGTGTAGTGAGGGGTGCAGTGCTAGTGGTGGAGTGGGTTAAAACTAACTACAAGGTTTACCACATTGCTTTATTCTGGCTACCTTGTACTAGGATTAAAAACAACAAGAGGAAGGATGTACGACTAGAACCATTAGATCACATCTTACTGAATTAGATCGACATGTTTCGGCCTATGACCTAGAGAGTGTTGTGGCCTTCTTCAGGATCTCATATCAGCTACTGCTGTGTGGGTGATGTCAAAAACTGTAAACCAAAAAGAAAATAGGTGTGACAATACCGGCAAGTTTGTCAATGATCGGTTTGTAATACTAGACCAGTGATCCAGAGGTAACCAGATAGTTGGATGCACCGGTTTTACCTGTAGGGGAACAAAAAGACATAACAAGCCGAGCAATTTATAAAGCAAAGTGAAACTTAAATTCAGTCAGCCAAATAATCTAGTGCAAAAAACACAATCTGCCAGTGATTCACAGATATGTAATAGGGGCTAGGGAATACCAAGGTAGTGTACCCACAAATAAGGCCAAACGTGGCCAGTGAAACAAAGTTCCTAACCAAACTTAGGACACCGTAAGATTGTGTCGTGGAACTGTGTACAAAAATGAAAAGGCACCTACCTGCAAGTGTCAGGCATAGTACCCCAGCTATCCTTAGCAGGAATGCTTAAGGAGCATACGCGTCTCCAACCTAAGTGGTAAAAGGTCGGGCATTATCAAACCAGAGGATCTAGAAGGGGAGCTAAATTAAAAGCAAACAAGCATGGTGGAGTGTGAAGACCACGTCTATTTTCATGAAAAGATAGTATAGTTTGTAGATGATCAGAGCTTCAGTGTCTCATATGTCATTGACAGAAGGCTATAATTGAAGGTGAAAAAACGTTTGAAGAAGCAGCGCAAAACAGATACCAATCAAACCAGACCAGAGTGGAAAGGAAGTAACTAAGTAGGTATAAGACAGTAGTATAATGGCCTATAGCGGGAGTATGATGAAAACCAGGTAATCTATATAACAAAATACCATATAGTTGGACTAAAAGGAAAAATGTTAGAAAAAAATATTATTTCCTCCATATTGCAGACCCAATATTAAAGTGAGTAATAGCCATGGAGTGATTCCAAAATGCAACAGTCGGCGCCCTTCACAAAGGAAGGAATCAAGTTAGAGACGCCTTAACCACATGGGGTAACCGTAGCGCTTCACGAGCAGTAGCGTTAAGTGCCGCAAGGCACCGGGGGGAGATGTAATCACTCAAATAAAATCAACCATGTAGAATAAACATGTAATATACATGGGAGATAACCCTGGAGACGCGTGTGGCGGTGTCGGAGATAAAGCACCATAAAGTGGGGGCGATAAAAATACCCACTGCGGCAGAAAGTAAAGACACCGGAGTAACACTAGTAGGACAAACGTGAAAGATCGCGTGTAGTCAGGGCTGGCCAACCAGCGTATGAGTGCTAGCACGACATACGTGAGTTATCGGGTGTCATGAGGACTGGACACAGACTGGAGGCAAACTAGTCCAGACCATGAGTGTGGTCTTGGAAAAACAGTCGATTAGGACTTACCACTGAGGCTGGGTCGGAGGGCATCTGCGCGCTGCTGGGAGGACAGGAATGTCGGCATGCACGGTAACCTGCTTGCCGTAAATAGTGTAGGTAGAAAGCCGTGTCATCGCTATTTCCGGGAAATGAGGCAAGGGTTGATGGGAAATGTAGTATTCATGTCCCGTAACCAAAGGGACCGGGACGCTACACCTCACAAGGACGACCTCTCGCCTGTGCAGAGATATAACTGCAAATTAATGGATTTATAAAAAGGGTGGATAGATGGTAGTGACAGAAGGACTCGAACTAGGTGAAGCTGTGAGCAAATGTCAGCGGTATCATTGTCAAAGTTCATTTGAAAAAAGGGTGTCTGTATGACTGCTCATGAAAACGAAAGACTCTATGTAACTGTCTGTTAACAAAGCCTTGACGGGGATAGATAAAGGTTCAGTATCTCTGATACACACAAAGGTGTATCGCATGATTGATGTAACCGTACTATTGCAGGACCCTGGGTTTACGGGGTCAGGTACCTGGAGGGACAGTATTTATAAATGACTATTAAGGGGGATGAATGTGCCAACGATAATGCAATCGGGAGACAGTACTGCGGGATTGCGATCAGGGTCTGGAATGAATGAGTGTGGAGGCAGCCTAATGAGCTGAAACATCCCCATGCATACTCTGGGACATAAAACGTGATGCAGTTCAGTGATGCACTCGCATAAGTAACGTAATGCACTAGTGTGAATGTAAATCCATCCAGAGACACGAAAGTATAGATGTAGAACAGTCCAGAGATATGTACGTAGGGTACATCATACAAGTGATAGCCAAGTTATGTCATCATTGAGCCCATTTTCCACCGTCCCCAGTCTGAACACCCACCTCTGTTCAGCCTTTAATAAACTTTTGTTGAGGTTTGGTGTGGACGGTGTCAGATTAGGTTTATCGAGGACAGTCCAACTTAGTGCATTGGCACTGTGGTTTTTCTCCAAGAAATGTCTCATTAATTTAGTTGTTGGTTTATCGCACCTGATGGTGCTTTTGTGTTCCTGAATCCGGATTTTGACTTTCCGTGTGGTCATGCCCACATACCTGAGGTCGCAGGGGCAAGTGATAAAGTATATGAATCTCTCGCTGTTACAATTGGTATGCTGTTTAAGTATGCAAGGTTTGTCTTGTCGTGTAGTTCCTATATAACCTATACAGGATCTGCGCGTTTGGATAACAAACTGTAGGATTGGTGGCAGACTGATTCCGTGCACCCCCACCGGATACGCCAGCCTATCTGTATTAGCTAGCTCACAGTGCCACTATAATCTCCTCTTACCAAGGAGAGAATAGATTCTGGCAACCTCAGAACAGGACTACCCTGATCCCTCAGAATCGTGGAAACAATATACTACCTCTCGCTCAGTCACTAGTGCTCACTTAGTTTGTCTCAGAGAGTTACACAGAGTAGACAGGCTGGGCGTTTTCAATAAGTATTTATTAAACAGTTGTTATTCTAGTGTAGAATAGATGAACTGCAACAAACATTAGACAGTAGCAGAGATATATGATTAGCAGTACTACGAAAGTAAAGGGATGGTAAAGTTCTACCATCTTGCAGAAATCATGAATATATACAAGTACATAAAACACATGATAAAAGGTGCGTACTCCTACGATGCCTTCCTAACTAGATGTACCTAAATGTACCTAGCATCTGTGTAGGTGTTATGCCAAGAATCCCTCTAGGATCTAGTCAACCCCATTACCTGAGAATGAGAGAATATGGGACCCCGTCCTGGTCTCGAGTTGGACACCCCGCGAGGGATGTTAGACCACTGCGAGCTGGAGCGTCTGCATGCAGGAACCTCAGCGTCTCTGGTCAGTGTTTCAGCCAGGAAGTCTCGTCCTCTGTCCTTCTAAGCAAGATGTGATGTATATATACCCATAGGTCTCCCCAGGGGTCCTACCTTGCTGTGTTACTGTGTCGGCCTAAAGGATGACGTTGGGCCTGAACTTTATACAGAGATATTATTCAGGAGATGTTCGTCCTGCTGTGCTTCCAGGAAGCCGCGTGCATAATGTATGAGATTCGAACTAGGGGGAAACCCGCGTTCTGAATGCAGTGTCGTAGCTAGGTAAAAGGTCAGTCCCTAAGAACCGTTATGTATGTAATGTAGGGAAGAATATAGGTGAAAGGTTGCAATGTTACCTGCGCCTATATAGGGTACCTATATGGAATATATATATATATATATATATTACTCAGAATTCTGGGCATATCTGATCTTTAGACCTGCAACCTTCTTTTTGAACTGTGGCTTTTGCTTTGGTTTCTCTTCTTTTTTAGAAGTGTAATCTTGAGCGTGCTGCTTGTCTCTGGACTTTGTACGCTCTTCTTGTCTGTCTGACCGTCCTTCCCTCTCAGAGTTTTTCGATGAACCCTGAAAGGAACGAGAGGAACGTGTATCAGTATCCTGATACCAGTCAGGCTTCCTAATATTATCCCTATTCCTAAGGTTATATCTCTTTTTGGAGGGCTCCTGTGGAGGAGATCTACCTCTGGATTGAGATCTGTTTCCTTTAAAGTTTTGTTGTTTTTTATTGTCCCACTTCTTTGTTGAAGCAGGTGTCTGCTTAGAAGTGTCCTTTTCAGGACTGCCCATCAGTTGTGGTTTTAAAGCTTTCCCACCCAAACTGTCTCTGCCTAATTCTGCATATGCAGTTTTAATTATTTTCGGTAGTTCGCGTTGTTGTTCTAAAGGACTGAACTCCCTTAATTAGCCACTGAAGCTGCTTTTTTTTTTTTTTTTAATTTACATTTTATTACAGAACACAAAATAAAAAAAATCAGAGACACTTCGTGATAAGTCCTTGAGCATAACAATCATTATGACAGTCCATTAAGTATTCTGAATGCAACTCAGTACAATATTACACGTTAACATTAAACATCACGAGGCCTGGGCCCCTATGGAACATATTAAAGACTTGTATCACAGAAAGACTTCCCCAATAGCATATAGCATCTCATCACACCACCCCAGCAAGACAGGAACCTGTATAGTAACAAGTCCCTGTAAGGATCACAAAGCCCTACGCAGCTATATATGTTCGCCTGACGGCCCCATCGGTACCTGCTCATGAGCAGGGGCTGCCGCACACACTGAGTCCTTTTCTTTGGTAGGCAGGTAAGTTCTGTATAATTCCCAAAAATTCTTAGGGCGGTTACGTGGGTGAAGAAGTTCACTATAGTTTTCAGTCTACGTACTGCAGTAGATCATGTCTCTCGACCAGCAGGCCATCGGGACCAACAGATCGCGACCCTGCGTCTAGCTATAAGCAGCCCCATGTCGACCAGCCTCCTGATAGATTTTGGGACGTGTAGGGAGTATCCCAGCAGTGCCAGCATAGAGTCCGGAGTTAGTGTTACAGCAGTGATATCCCCTAGGGCCTTAAAAATCAGAACCCAGAAGCTGGCAATCCCCGGGCACAACCAGGCAAGGTGGAAAAAATCAGCCTGGCTAGCACCACAGCGCTCGCAATCAGAGGAATCTCTCAACCCGTATCTATGCAATCTCTCAGGGGTGTAATATACTCTATTAAGAAATTTGAAGTGGATCAGCCTATGGCGGCCGTTTAGTGATATCCGTTTCGTGCTCTCGCAGCAATACTTCCAGATTCCATCATCTATGTCTTTCCCTATATCTGCCTGCCAGGCTAGTCTAGCTTTAGTATAATGATTCGCTCAATAGCTCTGAGTCAGTTTATACAACTTGGATACAGTTTGTGTCATCGATTCAGTTTTGATCATATATGTAAGGGTGGCCACATCAGGCGGCTCCGCCAAGTCACTACCCAGGATCTCCTTAAGTGATTGCCTCAGTCTATGGAATTGAAATCGATTAAGCAGTGTATCATGTAGGTCCTGCGTCGCCACTTCATCCCATGTTTTCGCAATGCCCCCTTCAAACATATCTCCTATCGTCGTAATGTTTATGGCGTTCAGCACCCGAGTGACCCCCCCTGTCTGTACATGCAGGAAGCCAGCGACACCACTCCAAAGGAGCTAACGGGGAGTACAATATGGCTCCGGCTTGCAGCTTTAGAAGATAGTGCCAAGCATGTACGGTCGAATTAATTGAATCCAGAATTCCGGTTCTGCGATCCGGTGGATTGAATAAGAGTGCTGGTAAAGGAAGCGGTGTTGCAACTACTTTCTCGATCTGGATGTGTGGTGTATCAGCCGGGCCATGTAGCCAGAAATGCGCGTGCGCACTTTGTACGACCCTATAATACAGATTTAGGTCCGGAGCGCCTAATCCTCCCATGTGATATGGCAGCGTAAGTATGTCCCATTTGACCTGGGCGTGTTTCCCTGCCCAGGCCAGCCTGAGTAACAGGGATGTGAGCGTTCTAAAAAAAGAGCTAGGGAGGACCATTGGGATGTTAGCGAATAGAAACAAGAACCGGGGTAGCACTACCATCTTCATGATTGAGACCCTGCCAAGTAATGAAAGAGGCAAACGGATCCAATGTTCTACGTCTTCTGCTAATTTGCTAACTGCGACCCCGAAGTTTCTCTGAGTACCACCTCCGGATCCGTGTGTACCTTGATTCCCAGATAACGCACCGGTTCTGTCGTCCATTGCAGGGGGAATTCAGGGGTAAATGGAGTAGTGTTGGGGGTGAGCGGGAATATAATCGATTTGGCCCAGTTTACCTTAAGGCCAGACATTGTACCGAACTTGACAACTTCACGCAGTACGGGGGACATATTTTGTTCAGGGTCCCTAATGTAAAGCAGCGTGTCATCAGCGTATGTGGATATGACCAGCTCGTACCCCGGGAAGCGTATACCCCCGTGTCTGTGGTACTCCCGCAGCGCGCAGGCCAGTGGCTCCGCCACTAGCGCGTAGAGTATCGGGGAGAGCGGGCATCCCTGCCGCGTGCCTCTAGTGATACGTATTGTGTCAGTTACCATGTCACCGATTTTTATTCTGGCAATTGGGTTATTATAAAGGACGCCTACCATTTGGAGAAATATATCCCCCAGCCCTAGTCTCATCAAGACGTGTTTCATAAAAGTCCATTCGACCGAGTCGAATGCCTTCTCCATATCAAGAAACACGGCAATAGCTTGCACATCCTGCCTGGTGTGTTGAATTGTGCCAAATACTGTTCTTAAATTATACGTCAAGTTTCTACTAGGGACAAATCCCGCTTACTCCGGGGCCGCAAGCAACGGAACGAGTGGAGTCAAGCGGTTCGCCAGTATTTTAGCATACAATTTTGTGTCTACGTTCAGCAGCGACAATGGCCGATACGACGCACATTGTTGGCAGTTTATCTGGCTTCAGAATGGCAATGATTAGTGCCTCTCTCATAGACGGTGGCATCTGACCGCTTCCGCTAATCTCCTCAAACAGCGTGCTCAAGTGCGGAATAAGTCTTTAAATTCCTTATAAAATGCTACAGTTAGTCCGTCAACGCCTGGAGCGCTTCCAGCCCTCATCCCAGATAGCGCTGCTATTATCTCCTCCACTTCTAGTGGGCGCAGAAGGTACTCACGGTGTGCGTTCGTCAGCCAGGGAAGTTTGATGTGCGCCAAGTAATCTACAATCTCTGTGTCCAGTCCCTCAGTTCTGGAGGCATATAGTGGGGTGTAGTATTGCCAAAATCTGTCTGCTATTGCTGCTAGTTCAGTGATGGGTTCTCCCTGCTCATCATTAATTACTGCCACTCCCGCTGTCTCCCTACGCTTTTTTAACAGAGAAGCCAGAATCGAGCCAGGCCGCTCGCCTTCTCCATATGTGCGGGCCATAGCGTATTTGCCTAAGTGTTTCAGTTCTGAGTCTGCTGTTTCATGGTACTCTTTTAATAGCTCTTGGAATTCCCCCTGAACATTGACATCAGCGTCCGAGAGGAACCTACGTTCTAGCTTTTGTAGTTGGCCTTCCAAATCTGCGAGTCGCGTTCTCAGCGCCCGTGGAACACCTGAGTGTTTGGCCATAGCAATGCCCCTAATGTAGACTTTGAAAGTTTCCCAAACCACTGAAAAGGTATCAACCGACCCTATATTGTGCTCGAAGAAAGTTTTAACCGCCTCTGAGATTTCCGATTTAAAAACGGGGTCTAGTAAAGAGTAGGGGGGGGAAATCGCCAAGTGAATGGCGGGATATGCTTCCTCGGGGTCTCCAAGACCAACAGTACTGGAGAGTGATCCGAAAAAGTGCGGGAAGCACTACGCAGTCTCGGACCTGTGCATACAAGCCCGCAGAAGTCAGCCAGTAGTCGATTCTAGTGTGTAGGTTGTGATATGAAGAGTAGTGTGTGTATCCTCCCCTATCATTAGATCACGTTCCCCAAACATCATATAAGTCTAACTGCGTCATCGCCCCAATGATTACACGGGCAGTTGCTGTGAGACGCCTGTCCGGGCCTCCCGATCTGTCCAGTTACGGATCTAATATACAGTTGAAATCCCCGCCCCATAGTTGGGGGGCATTCCTGTAGCTCCTCATCTTCTCAATTATCGTTTCATAGAACTTGGGGTTGTCATAGTTCGGTCCGTATATATTGACTATGAACAAATCCAGCCCTTTCCCGCAACATCGAGATAACATATCTCCCCTCCAAGTCTGTTTCTAATGGCTCCGATCGTAGCCCTGACTTCGGGTTAACCCAAGTAATCACGCCTCGGGCGTGAGACGTGAACCCCGCAACATGAACATTACCCAATAGCCCCCTGCAATTAAGCCTACTGCTATTGATTGGCAGGTGTGACTCCTGCAATAGCGCAATATCTATGTTATGTCTGGTGAGGTAAGCCAGGACCTTCCTCAACTTTCTGTTATCGTTCAGGCCTCTAACATTCCAGGTCAAGGTGTTAATCTTGCTAGGTGACATCAGCGCCATGTGACGAGAAAAAGTGACATTTTTCGTGTAATGCTAGTGTTTGGGTGTCTCTCCGTGCTGTCGTGTGATGAATTGAGCTATTCAAGGACTGGACTGTTAATTCTGTCATGTAGGTGGAACTTGTACTGTGTCTCTGAGTCCCCCCTCCCACGCCATGCATACCCCAACTCTGCGCTGGCGGAAAACCCTTAACAAACCCACTACTTGTACAAAATAATCATAAAACACTATATCAAACAATAAGCAAAACCGAAAATACTCCAGATTGTGGTTCACACACGTGGGCAGATGTTGCCTGAGCCCTGTACTTTCCTATGCGCACCAAGCGTGTCACTTAGTCCGTTAGCCATCATTCATATATTGTGCTTTATACTAGCTATGTAGAAGCAGCATGATGTAACTTAACATGCAAGTCGATTGCATCATAACCTGTCGCACTATAATTTAAACAAATCGCTAAGCTGCTTCATAGTGCCCTTTCAGCTGCCAAAAGCCATTCTGGGCGCACTGCGTTTGCCACAACTATGCCACTGAGTTCCCCCAGTTATAACAGTCCCCGCCTCCCCTGCGGGCCTCCTGCACCCGAGCCGTGAAATCCGGATAAAGTGAAATGGCGGACCCCTCATATCGCAGTGATTGTTTCTCTCGGGCCGCCTTGAGCGCCGCATCCCTGTCCCTGTAGTTTAGCAGTTTGGCAATGATAGGCCTTGGTGCCGCTCCAGGGGGAGGTTTTGGACCCAAAGAGCGATGCGCCCGCTCTACTACAAAAATCGTAGAAAATGTTTCGCGACCCAGCAATGTCTCCGGAAGTTTCTCCACAAAGAGTTCCATGTTGCCCACATTGGTGGTCTTCGGAAGGCCCGCGATTCGTATATTGCTTCTTCGTGAGCGAGCTTCCAGGTCCTCTGCCTTATCCTGTAGTGTCGACAGCAATTTCCTCATTTGTTTCTATTCAGAGTCTAATTCTGTCAGGGCTTCCTCCACTTCCGTGACCCTTCGCCTCGTCATATCTTGCCATTCCGCTTGTTTATCCATGCGTTCTGTTAGGCGGTCCATGCGTTGCGCCAAAGTGTCAATCTTGCTGTCGATAGTGGACAAACTCTTTTGCAAGCTCTTTTGCATTGCGGCTAGTATGGAGCGGATGTCACCTTCTGCAGGGTCCGGATCTTCTGATTGCGCATTCGGGCCCTCTTCAGAATCCTGCTCCCGGAGCCTGGATTTACGCTGCTCAAAGTGAAGCTTGGGCTGCGTCTTATCTACCTTTCCCATGGTCACTGCGGCAGTGTTTCTGCTGCTCCTCTAGTGGCGCCCCGGTGCCCTGAAATGGGCCACCGCGTCCCCCCAATTCGCTTCACGACCAGTTGCTGGCAATATTTTCACTGAGTGGTAGCTATTGTGGTCATTAGCGGGGACCACGTCGAGCTACCAACCTTTGGGGCGGAGGATACTCAATACCTCTTCTGGATGGTGGAAGAGCTAGCAACACTCCTGGCACTATGGCCGACCAGAACACTTGAGTCAGGCAATCCCCGTTTGCAATGGGACCAAGTACCTTCTATCCCAACAGTAGCGCTTCGTGTGTTTCCGCTGATGGCCGGCCCCGAGCCCAGTAAATAGCATATTGTTTGTCAGTTCCCCTCAGCTCCGCAAATGTATGCCCACAAAATGTAGTTGTCTGCAGTATAGCCGGTTGTCAGCAGCTATTGGTTATGCGCTTATGGGGCACAGAATGGGAGTTCTTGTTGAGCTAAGGACACTCGAAGGCCCCCTCAGCGTGGTGTGAATTTTAACCAATATCCCCTGTGCAGGCCCAAAGAACACTCCAGCATGCCAGCCTGCACCGTCTGCCTGCTGGGGCAATAAGAGTCTACAGGATATTCGGCCAGCTCCTAGGTAGGTATGGGAGCCCTGTGGAAAGCCCGCGACACCAGGTGTCCGTTCAGTAAGGGTGCAGGGGCGCAGAATGTCTATGACTAGGGCCAGGCTGAAGCCTCGTTATCTGAGTGTCTGCAATCGGCTGGTATCTATTTATATTTAGGCCGCCTCACCTCAATATTACGATGTGGATCACTTTAACACTTGCGGTTGCAATAGTTTCTAAAATGGCCGCGTACGGCCGCACTGCATTTCTGCAGGCCGAGTTATTGCAATTTGGCAGGTCGGAGGAGGAGGGAGGGGTTCGCACCCGTGGAGTCTCACGCTACCGGGCACAACTCCACACCCCGCTCGGTTACATACACGGTCCCAACCCGGGTCAGGGCCGCATCCGCAAGCGTCGAGTCTTCAGCCCAGCGGAGTGCGGTGCTCTGCGGCAGGGGCTCCAACAGCGATCTCTCCGTGATGTAGCCCAGTCGCACCTCCGCAGCGGTCAGGCGCTCTCCGCCGCTCTCCTAGGTGGCAGGTATTTAGCGCCGTACCGCAAGCGCCGACACCGCAGGTATTTAGTGTGTTGTCTCCCTGCGGGTTCACATGCAGGAGGAGCGACCCCTCTCTCCCAGACGGCCGTCAGCTCACGTCCCAGATCCGGGCAGTTCGGCCTAAGGTTGGGCCACCACGCCGGGCGTCAACTTCGGAGCTTATGGGTGGTCGATGCGAGTCCAAAACGGCACTGTATGCTCACGGCACACTCCGGTGCAGATGACAACTTGGGGTATTACAATTAGGCAGCATAATAGGCGGATAAATGCAGGATAGCGAGATGGCTCAGCGGAGCTCTCGGTCTATGCGGCCATCTTGGACTCAGGCAAGCTCCGTCCCAGCCACTGAAGCTGCTTCCCCCTTAATATTAGCTAGTACCTGGGCATAGTTACCTAGTAACTTCATCTTTAAGTTCAGAGCAGGCTCTGCTCCATACTCGTTTTGTATTTGTCTCAATACGTCTGGTACTACTGCTAATGACGGGATACCATGAGTTCTGGTATAAATGGCAGCAAAGACTGTACCCCAAGTGGTACAATCCTCTATTTGTGGTATTATCCCCATGGGCAAGCAGATTGTTAGCATTCTGTGTTTTTCATACGGGGTAGTATTCGGGAATACTGCCTCTAGCTGTGTTATTTTCTGAGCTACCCAGAATGGCATTTGTTCACGTTTTGTGGGCATTTTACCCATCACCGCGTGTAATGTTTGTGGTGTGATTTTAGTTGCTGTACTCTGAACTTGAGTTCCATTTGTTGCAACTATTGCTGGTTGGACTGCAAGTGTCCTCATGACAAATTGCGTCAAGTTTCTGTAAATTTCTATTAATTCTTTGTGTTGTGTGAGTAAGTCTCCTGGTGGCATTGTTTCAATGTCAGGATGTGGCTTGTAGGCCGCTAATATTGGCCATGTTGCCCCTTCTCTTCCGAGAGGGCAGAGTCTCACTCTTCTTCTTATACTGGTTTAAAGGCGCCCTACCCCACATAAGTGTTCTTGGTACGTGAGCGGAACCTCAATGTCCTCAAACGGACAATATTCCGCTGGTGCATCTCCTTCTGTGTAGGAGTGAAATGGTTTTGTTCTTGCATTTGCTGCTGGGAATGTAACCCACGAATAAAATACCTCTGTTCTATATGATTCGTGTGCCTCTATCACGAATACTACTATGTCACCCCTAGGTGTTAAACCATGCTCTAGCAATTTCAGGGTGACTGTATTTCTAAAGTTCTCTGCAAGGTGTATTGCGTCTTCATCTTCTTCTCCGGCTGAGAGGTGTAGATCTACTATTACGTTATCTCTGTCCTCAGTCATTTTGTAAAGAAGAGCTTTCCCAGGGAACTAAGATAAGGTGTTTTGCACAATTTTAGGAACAATGTGTCCTTCAAGCTTGATTAACCAACAGGCAATAAATAGGATTTCTCGCCTACTCAGCTGTGGCAGAGTTTGTGCCCACCCACTCCAGACGTCTCCGGTGTTTTGTGAGTAGGGGTCTCGGAGAATAGCACGACTGAACTACTCAGATTCTACTGTTAAATAAGTACCCAACCAACGTTGGCAGCGCCATGTCGTGTAGTTCCTATATAACCTATACAGGATCTGCGCGTTTGGATAACAAACTGTGGGATTGGTGGCAGACTGATTCCGTGCACCCCCACCGGATACGTTAGCCTATCTGTATTAGCTAGCTCACAGTGCCACTATAATCTCCTCTTACCAAGGAGAGAATAGATTCTGGCAACCTCAGAACATGACAACCCTGATCCCTCAGAATCATGGAAACAATATACTACCTCTCGCTCAGTCACTCGTGCTCACTTAGTTTGTCTCAGAGAGTTACACAGAATAGACAGGCTGGGCGTTTTCAATAAGTATTTATTGAACAGTTGTTATTCCAGTGTAGAATAGATGAACTGCAACAACCATTAGACAGTAGCAGAGATATATGATTAGTAGTACTACAAAAGTAAAGGGATGGTAAAGTTCTACCATCTTGCAGAAATCATGAATATATACAAGTACATAAAACACATGATAAAAGGTGCGTACTCCTACGATGCCTTCCTAACTAGATGTACCTAGCACCTGTGCAGGTGTTATGCCAAGAATCCCTCTAGGATCTAGTCAACCCCATTACCTGAGAATGAGAGAATATGGGACCCCGTCCTGGTCTCGAGTTGGACACCTCGCGAGGGATGTTAGACCACTGCGAGCTGGAGCGTCTGCATGCAGGAATCTCTGCGTCTCTGGTCAGTGTGTCAGCCGGGAAGTCTCGGTCTCCTCCTTCTAAGCAAGATGTGATGTATATATACCCATAGGTCTCCCCAGGGGTCCTACCTTGCTGTGTCGGCCTAAAGGATGACGTTGGGCCTGAACTTTATACAGAGATATTATACAGGAGATGTTCGTCCTGCTGTTAGTCCTGCTGTGCTTCCAAGAAGCCTCATGCATAATGTATGAGATTCGAACTAGGGGGGAAACCCGCGTTCTGAATGCAGTGTCGTATCTAGGTAAAAGGTCAGTCCCTAAGAACCGTTATGTATGTAATGTAGGGAAGAATATAGGTGAAAGGTTGCAATGTTACCTGCGCCTATATAGGGTACCTATATGGAATATAACAGTCGGTCCCAATCAATTGGTTTGGTAGGCAGTCTGTGCACAAGCCCCACAGGAGCCACACGGGTAGTGTCCATGCACAGGAGGGAGCCCCCAGAGAGAGTCCTGTTTGTTGAGCTAGGTGAGACTGGGTCTGGTGTGGACCAAACAATCTTTAAGGTTACGACTTCTTTTGAACGCAAAAAAAGGGTTTTCCAAAGACAGTTTACCTTTGTTAAGGATGTGCCACTTTCTTTGAAGTAAGGGAGAGGATGTAGCCTTACGGCTAGAGCGGTCGAACTCGAAGCTGGAGAACCGGGTTTGAATCTCGGCAACGACCCTTAACATCCTGTGATTCTGGGCAAATCACTTAATCTCACCGTGCCTAACAAAAATGAATGTGTCCATCTTTAATGAAACTGGTGCTCATGTAAAGCGCTCCGATACCGAAGCTCGGGTCTAGTTCGCGCTATCTAAAACTCAAAAAAGAAAAAAAAAGTACCTTCTTGACCTGATTGGATAATGAACAGAAGGTGTTCACACAGACCTGTCTCTTGGTAGGTTCTTTATCCAGAGGTTTGTCTAATAGAGCTTCCCGATTGTTGTTCCTGGCTCTCTTGGCAGATTTCTTAACCAAGGGGGGAGGATAATGTCTCTCTAACAGATTCCGCCGTAGATTAGTGGCATGTTCTTTGTACTTCTCAATGTCGGAACAATTGCGTCTGAGGCAAAAAAACTGGCTGAATGGTAAACTATCCCATAGGCTTTTCGGATGGTAGCTCTCGTACTGTAGGAGGGTATTTCGGGCCATAGGTTTCTGGTACAGTTCACTTTCTAGACGACCAGCGCTGGGGTAGATGAGAAGGTCCAGGAAGGGTAGATGTTCTTTGCTAAACTCACAAGTAAAGCGTAAGAAAGTATCCTGGAGATTGAGCCAAGTGTGAAATGATCCAATTGAGGAGGGGTCGCCACGCCAAATCACCAAAATATTATCGATATACCGCTTCCATACAACAATGTGAGATTGATAAGGATTATGTTCTGTAAGGCCCCGTTCACTTTTTAAAGCGTGCATATACAGGTGTGCAAGGCTTGGGGCACATGTGCTTACCATCGAAGTACCCGATATCTATAGGTACAGACGCTCTTCAAACCGGAAAAAGTTTTTTCATTGCCAATGTGGCACATCTCATAATGAAGGGGACCGGAGTGATGGTATCCAGATTCTACATCAAAGGACACTAAAAAGTCTGTTTCTGTGTCAAAATTCACATCTCTCAGTAAGCGAAGTATATCTTTGGTATCTTGTAAGTAGGTCGGCATCTGCCTGACCAGGGGTCTCAAAAAGTAGTCCACAAATTGGGAGAGAGGCTCCAAAATGGAGCCTATCCCCGAGATGATTGGCCTCCCTGGTGGGGGCCTTTGTGGTTTGTGGATCTTTGGGAGAATGTAGAAGTATGGAGTAGTGGGCTCACTGGTTTTCAGGAAATCAGCTTCTTTGGAAGTTATCCATTTGTTTTCTAGTGCATCATCTACTATAGATGTGATGATAGAGGACAGTCTACTCGTGGGATCATTCTGTAAGGGGCAGTAAGAAGTAGACACCTCCAATTGTCATAGACACTCTGTCCTATAGGAAGTCGTGGCCATTATGACAGTGGCTCCCCCCCCCCCCCCCCGAGCCTGGCGAACCTGTATATGCACGCTTTTGAAAGTGAGAAGGTCCTTACAGAACATAATCCTCATCAATGTCACATTATTGTATGGAAGCGGTATATCGATGATATTTTGGTGATTTGGCGAGGCGACCCCACCTTAATTTGATCATTTCACACTTGGCTCAATGTCCAGGATACTTTCTTACGCTTTACTTGTGAGTTTAGCAAAGAACATCTACCCTTCCTGGACCTTCTCATCTACCCCAGCGCTGGTCGTCTAGAAAGTGAACTGTACCAGAAACCTCTGGCACGAAATGCCCTCCTACAGTACGAGAGCTACCATCCGAAAAGCCAACTGGATAATTTACCATTCCGCCAGTTTTTGCGCCTCAGACGCAATTGTTCCGACATTGAGAAGTACAAAGAACATGCCACCAATCTGCGGCGTAATCTGTTGGAGAGACATTATCTTCCCCCCCTCGGTTATGAAATCTGCAAAGAGAGCCAGTAACAATAATCGGGATGCTCTATTAGACAAACCACTGGATAAAGAACCTACCAAGAGACTGGGCTGTGTGAACACCTTCTGTTCATTATCCAATCAGGTCAAGAAGGTATTTCAAAGAAACTGGCACATCCTTAACAAAGGTAAACTGTCTTTGGAAAAACCTCTTTTTGCGTTCAAATAAGTCGTAACCTTAAAGATTGTTTGGTCCACACCAGACCCAGTCTCACCCAGATCAACAAACAGGACACTCTCTGGGGGCTCCCTCCTGTGCATGGACACTACCCGTGTGGCTCCTGTAGAGCTTGTACACAGACTGTGCCTACCAAATCAATTGAGATTGGGACAGACAAACCTTGCATACTTAAACAGCATATCAATTGTAACAGCGAGAGACTCATATACTTTATCACTTGCCCCTGCGGCCTCAGGTATGTGGGCATGACCATGCGGAAAGTCAAAATCTGGATCCAAGAACACAAAAGCACCATCAGGTGCGAGAACCAAACATACTATTTTTAATGAGACATTTCTTGGAGATAAACCACAGTGCCAATGCACTAAGTTGGACTGTCCTCGATAAACCTAATCTGACACCATCCACACCAAACCTCAACAAAAGTTTATTAAAGGCTGAACAGAGGTGGGTGTTCAGACTGGGGACAGGGGAAAATGGGCTCAATGATAACATACCTTGGCTATCACTTGTATGATGTATCCTACGTACATATCACTGGACTGTTCTACATCTATACTTTCGTGTCTCTGGATGGATTTACATCCACACTCACACTAGTGTATGACATTACTTATGCGAGTGCATCACTGAACTGTATCACGTTTTATGTCCCAGAGTATGCATGGGGATGTTTTAGCTCATTAGGCTGCCTCCACACTCGTTCACTCCAGAGCCTTGTCGCGATCCCACAGTACTTTCTCCTGATTGCATAATCGTTGGCACATTCATCCCCCTTAATAGTCGTTTATAAATACTGTCCCTCCAGGTACCTGACCCCGTAAACCCAGGATCCTGCAATAGTACGGTTCCATCAATCATGCGATACACCTTCGTGTGTATCAGACACTGAACATTTATCTATCCCCGTTGAGGCTTTGTTAACAGACAGTTACATAGAGTCTTTCGTTTTCATGAGCAGTCATACAGACACCCTTTTTTCAAATGAACTTTATTGACAACGATGCCGCTGACATTTGCTCACAGCTTCACCAAGTTCGAGTCCTTCTGTCACTACCATCTATCCACCCTTTTTATGAATCATTCATTTGCAGTTATATCTCTGCACAGGCGAGAGGTCGTCCTTGTGAGGTGTAGCGTCCCAGTTCCTTTGGTTACGGGACATGAATACTACATTTCTCATTAACCCTTGCCTCATTTCCCGGAAATAGCGATGACACAGCTTTCTACCTACACTATTTACGGCAAGCAGGTTACCGTGCTCGCCGACTTTCCTGTCCTCCCAGCAGCGCGCAGATGCCCTCCGACCCAGCCTCAGTGGTAAGTCCTACTCGACTGTTTTTCCAAGATCACACTCATGGTCTGGACTCGTTTGCCTCCAGTCTGTGTCCAGTCCTCATGACACCCGATAACTCACGTATGTCGTGCTGGCAATCATTCGCTGGTTGGCCAGCCCTGACTACACGCGATCTTTCACGTGTGTCCTACTAGTGTTGCTCTGGTGTCTTTACTTTCTGCCGCAGTGGGAATTTTTATCGCCCCCACTTTATGGTGCTTTATCTCCGACACCGCCACACGCGGCTCCAGGGTTATCTCCCATGTATATTACATGTTCATTCTACATGGTTGATTTTGAGTGATTACATCTTCCCCCGGTGCCTTGCAGCACTTAACGCTACTGCGCGGGAAGCGCTACGGTTACCCCATGTGGTTAAGACGTCTCTAACTTGATTCCTTCCTTTGTGAAGGGTGCCCACTGTTGCATTTTGGATTCACTCCACGGCTATTACTCACTTTAATATAGGGTCTGCAATATGGAGGAAATAATATATATTTTTTTATAACATTTTTCCTTTTGGTCCAACTATATGGTATTTTGCTATATAGATTACCTGGTTTTCATCATACACCCGCTATGGGCCATTATACTACTATCCGATACCTACTTAGTTACTTCCTTTCCTTTCCACTCTGGTCTGGTTTGATTGGTATCTGTTCTGCGCTGCTTCATCAAACGTTTTTTCACCTTCAAACATAGCCTTCTGTCAATGACATATGAGACACTGAAGCTCTGATCATCTCCAAACTATACTATCCTTTCATGAAAATAGACGTGGCCTCCACACTCCACCATGCTCGTTTGCTTTTAATTTAACCCCCCTTCTAGATCCTCTGGTTTGGTAATGCACGACCTTTTACCACTTCGGTTGGAGACGTGTATGCTCCTTAAGCATTCCTGCGAAGGGCAGCTGGGGTACTGTGCCTGACACTTGCAGGTGGGTGCCTTTTCATTTTTGTACGCAGTTCCACAACACGATTTTACGGTGTCCTAAGTTTGGTTAGGAACTTTGTTCCACTGGCCATGTTTGGCCTCATTTGTGGGTACACTACCTTGGGATTCCCTAGCTCCTATTACATATCTGTAAATCACTGGCAGATGTGTTTTTTTGCACTAGATTATTTGGCTGACTGAATTGAAGTTTCACTTTGCTTTATAAATTGCTCGGCTTGTTATGTCCTTTTGTTCCCCTACAGGTACAACCGGTGCATCCAACTATCTGGTTACCTCTGGATCACTGGTCTAGTAATACAAACCATTCATTGACAAACTTGCCGTTCTTGTCACACCTATTTTCTTTTTGGTTTTTGACATCACCCACACAGCAGTAGCTGATATGAGATCCTGAAGAAGGCCACAACACTCTCTAGGTCGTAGGCCGAAACATGTCAATCTAATTCAGTACGATGTGATCTAATGGTTCTAGTCATACATCCTTCCTCTTGATGTTTTTAATCCTAGTACAAGGTAGCCAGAATAAAGCAATGTGGTAAACCTTGTAGTTAGTTTTAACCCACTCCACCACTAGCACTGCACCCCTCACTACACCTTGCTATCTCACATTGGGTTTGAGTAATAACCCTTCTGCAAACTAAAACATCCCTGAGCTCCTCCCTCGCAGCGAGGGGGTCGTAGCCCGCATCTTGAGTAGGCTTCATGGTGCGAGGAGGATTCCAGATGATGAAGCATGCCAGCTCTGGTGGATGAGGGAAACCGTCCTTTAAAGGGAAATCCCCCTCCCCTCTTGGTCAGCCTCTTCCTCTTTTCTTCTCTCATTCCTTTGATAGACCCGAGGGGCCTTTTGTGTGATTGATCATACCTGTATAGCCTTGACCAGCATTCTTGGCCCCTAGCCCTGTCCGGGCGCATACGGGCTTGCCTTAGGTGTGCCCGCAGCACGTGTCTGAGCCACGCCGCAATTAAACAGGCAGGCCAGGTGGGAAGGATGAGGAAGAACAAAACACTAGAGTGCTAACCGCTTGTGTAGAGTATCCGCCCAGATGAAATTCGATTTCCCCAAAAATGTAATTCACTTTTCCCCAACTCCGATCCCAAACACAGTACACAGATTCACAGTGCTAAAAATCAGGTAGGTTCAATTTTGAAAAATAAAATTAGCGTGCTCCGAGTACCATTTGAGTGGCATAATTAAATAGGCAGGCCGGGCGGGAAGGATGAGGAAGAACAAAACACTAGAGCGCTAACTGCTCGTGTAGAGTATCTGCCCAGATGAAATTAGATTTTCCCAACAATGTAATTCACTTTTCCCCCAAATCCGATCCCCAACACAGTACATAGATTCAAAGTGCTGACAATCAATAGATTTGCATTTTGATAATCCTTTTTAACCATCTTATGAGAGGTAGAATATTGTTTTCCCAGCTGTACTTTTGTGTATATTTATAATTTTTGGACTATATGCCTGGGTTTCCTTGCGGGAAAGCTAATGCAGAATGGCGATTCTCCAAATGTAATGCAAAGAGAATCAACATTTCATTAAAGACACGGAGGCTAACATCATGCATACATCTTTTAATGTCACTCAACTGCAACACCTTTAAAGAATATTCAACATAAACAATTTAGCCTTAGAACTCCACCGTCCATAAATAATCCTTGCTTAGAACACTCTTCCTCTTTAAATGCAGTCTAAAACCTCTATCCTACGTCTTTTTTTCCATCCGCTGTCTTCTGTCCTCCTTTTATCTTATCTATGAAGATTCTATGGAGAATAACAAAATGTCACTTGCATCAAATTAAATACAACATTCCTCTATAATCAGCTTTCTTAATTATTCTACTACTCTACTTAAACCACCTTATTTAAATAAAATTCATACTCCCTGTTAGTTCCTTTTACCATAACTAATTATACTCCATGTTGCTTGCCTTTCCTCCTCTCCTGGTTATCTAATAAACTTTGTCCAATTTCCTCATTTTTTAATTTTTTTTTAAATTGGGTCGACGAGGGCGGGATGTTAGCCTCCGTGTCTTTAATGAAATCTTGATTCTCTCTGCATTACATGTGGAGAATCACCATTTCATTTCAAGACCGGAGGCTACCATTATGCATGCTGAAAGCCCTTCAACACCACATCTGACACACACTTTATTGGCCGAAAATAATGCTTTGCAAATATCCCCGCATTTGACCAATCAGCCTTTTTCAGAATTTCTTCCAATCGACCACCTGCTATGTATAACTTACTTGCCATTGCACCCCTCAAAGAATGTGCTTTAAATTTAACAAGATCAATTCCTGCTTCCTTCATAATATTTTTTACTCATCTTGTAATAGTCGCTGTACTCACTGCATTATGCGGTTTTACATAAGAAATTAATAATTGTTCACCTCCATGAGCTCTTTGCTCCATCATCCTTTTCTCATATTCCAGCAGACAATCAACTACACACAACTTTTGATTTTCAGGAAACCGAGGATAAAAGACCGACTCCGACATCGTCTTAGGTCTCTTCCATATTTCAAAAAGCACATCCTCTGGACCACTACTTACCTCCAAAGCCTTAACGTTTGAACAGCGCCTGCATGATATCAGGCATAAAAGAGTTGCCAACTTCTCTGAAATCCTTTGAGTCCAAATTCATATTTAGAGGCCAATACAGGAATAATTTTAAAACCTTATTCACATCCCACAGTATATCGTAGCGTGTCCTGGGAGGTCTTCGCAACCTCATACTTTTCAAAATGCTACAAACTAAAACACTTCTACCAACTGTTCTTCCATCCACCTGCGAATGACCCGCAGAAACTGCTGTCTGTAACAATTTAAAGACCTGTAACTTAATCCTTCCTCAAACTTTTCTACTAAAATTTGACTACCTCTACAACAGTTGCCTCCACTGGATCCAAACCCCTTTCCATGCACCAACTTGCCCAAATTCTCCATTTTCCTTTAAACCTACTCCTGGTTCCTGGAGCCCAGGATTCCTCCAGTAACTCTGAAGCCCTGCTCAAAAGTCCCTGCAGACTTCTGTTTCTCCTGATACCTTCCAAACAAGTAGGTTCAACACCCCCTCCTGTACCAACAGATGCTCTAATCCGTCTCCATTCTTCAAAAGTCCTTCTCCTGCCGGATTCAAAAAAGGTACCACACAAATCGTCTCCAGCACCGCTGGAAACCATTCCAGAGAAACCCAAAATGGAGTCACCAAGACCATTTGATATCTCTCCTCTCTCACTTTCAATACTACTCTCTGCAACATCGCAAACGGGGGAAACGCATAAGTTCTCTTCCCTCTCCAGACCTGAAGGAATGCATCTACTGCACATGCCTCTGGATCCGGCATCCAACTGTAATGCATTGCTAACTGACAGGTCAATCTGCTTGTGAATAAATACACTTCTAAAAGGTCCCCATTACTTGTTTATCCTGCAAAAACTCTGCGATTCAACTGCCAGTCGCTGTAATCTCTCAAATACCTTGAATTCCAGTCCACTGACAAATGCATCTCTCCTGGCAAGTATTCTGCTCTCACAGTTATCTTGTGTTCCAAGCAAAAATCCCAAAACTCCTTTGCCAACTCTGCCAATCCACGAGATCTGCTCCCTCCTTAACCTGTTGATGAACGCAACTGCAGACACATGGTATATTATCATCAATACTGTCTGTCCTTTCAAGTCTGTTTTGAAACTCTTCAACTCATACAACCCTGCAGTTAATTCTAGGCAATTTATATGCTTTGATCTCTCTCTTCCTGTGTCCACACTCCCCCAGTCTCTAGAGCTCCTAAACGTGTTCCCCATCCTCTCAGGCTTGCATCTGTCTCTAATACAAAATTCGGCACGCAACCAAAAATAGCTCGTCCATTCCAAGCCTTCATGTTATGCAACCACCATAACAACTTCTCTTTTGCTATTCTTATCTTGTCTCCATACCAAAGACCTTTCCTCGCAGCCTCTCCTTTCAACCTCTGCAAAGCTCGATAATGTAGAGGTCCTGGAAAGATTGTCTGGAAAGAGGAAGATAACAATCCTATCACTCGAGCCAGATGTCTTAAGGATAAAAACTCCCTTTTCAAAACCTGAGTAATTTCCTTCCTTATCATCCTCACCTTCCTCTCTGGAAGCTGAAGAATCAACTTCTTTGTGTCCACCTTGAGAAACCTGAGAACTCCAATTCTCGTATTGGCTCCAATAAGGACTTTTCCTTGTTTATTATGAAACCTAAAGACTCCAACATGCCTACCACATCCTTCAAGTCTTTCTTCAATTCATCCATGTTCTGAGACATTATCAAAATGTTGTCCAAATACACAATCAATCATACTCCTCTCTCTCGAAAATAAGCCATCCCTACCCTCATGACCTTTGTAAAGCACCAAGGTGCTGAAGAAAAACCATAAGGATGGCACTGAAATTGGTATAACTGACCCTTCCATCGGAATTGTAAATATCTCTGACTCCCTATGTCCATAGGGATAGTAAAGTACGCATCCTTCAAATCTAGCTTTACCAGCCAATCGTTCTCCATCAACAAGTCCCTTAGGCAATGGACTCCCTCCATTTTGGAGTGCCTGTACACCAAATATTTGTTTAGCTCCCTGAGATTGATCACTGGTCTCCATCCCTTGTCTTTCTTTTTAACTAAAAACACTTTTCTGTTTTCTCTAGGCATATCACTGCACCTTTTTGCAACTTAGACTCTATTTATGCGTCCACTATTTTCTTTAATCTCTCATCCACTCCCAACTCTCTTCGTTCTTTACCTTGACGAGGAATACTTATGAACTCTATATCGTAACCTTGTACTGTTTCTAAAATCCAAGGATCCTGGGTTAAATTCTCCCATTCTCTTATGAACTCTCTTAAACCACCCCCTACTTTTCATTGGAAAGAACCAGAAATAATCTCCATACTCATTTTGATTTTCGGAATTTTTACCTCTTGCACGAAAAAACCTTCTTCTTCCTGATCTTCCTGATCTTTCATGACTTGGATAGAAGGTAGTGGAGCCCTAAAATCCTCTTCCTCTGAACAGTGTATAATACTGGGTCCTCTGCATGCCCTGGCTAACAGTGGGTCCTCTTCAACTAGCCCTCCCAAAAACTCCACTACCATACACCTTCTGCATATCAGTCTGCATCTTATCAAGTGCTGTGAACGTTGCCACATATTTGCCTACACTCTTCACCAGTCCTTCACCAAATGGTAAGCCTTTAGGATCATCGCTCGGCTACTTTTGAGCCATGTCTCCTAGTTTAGGGCTTATTTTCATTAAAATCTCCTTTCTGACAGCAGACCTGCGTTAGCTTCCCTAATAACACCACTGCTCTCTGGCTCCAACCCCTGAGCAGCTCTACATCAAGTGGTGTCTCATTTATATAGGCCTCCTCCACCATATCCATAATTCTCGCTATTGGACCCATCACATCCAGTTGTTTATCCTGGCATATTTTAAGAGACAGTTCTTGTCCCTTTCTTGGGTCTCTACCCAGTCTGAACAGGAAACTAATTAACTCTGGATCCAAATTTGGCATCATACACACTTTCTCCTCAAGGACCATCCTAGAGCATTCTGCCCTTAACACCTAAATCACCTCTCTGTCCGAAGGTTTACATATCCACTCTTATTTATTTACCCACATGTTCCATCAGCCACCAATCCCCACTTCTAGGGTGTTTTATGTTAAAAGGAGAAAACATCTCACCAAGAGGATCCCTTAACACCTCTGCCAAAGAGACTTCCTCAAAACTTTTAAATTCATTATGCAACTCCTTGCTCTGCAAATCAAATATATACTCATCCCATTCTTTTTCATTTCCTGGTGTTAGGCTCTCAATTACCCTACTGTTTCCATCATCTTGTGTGCCGCGAAGGACACCTCTCCTTTGTGTGCTGCTTTAGACACCCAATCTTTGTGTGCCGTTAAAGACAGCTCTTTTCCTGATGGAATTCAGACCATCCTTTGCCCTCTTAGACAAAAAAATGTAACATGTTTGGTCTCTCAACATCTTCCCTCCTATTCCTACAAAATTATCATCCTCTTCAGACAAGGAAAAATATTCCTCACCTGATTCCCATGCTTTCCTTCTTTTGTTTCCCAGGATGCTAGCTACAGAATCCTGTATTTTATTTTCCATTTCTTGCTGTATAATTTTCCTAACCAAGTTCTCATCCAATTTACTAGCCACTTGTCCTACACTGCTACCTTGCTCTGGTTCCATTTCCAAATAACACTCTGTAGTTATTAATATGAGCCACCAAACGTCCTCAACAAAAACCTTCCGAAATCACAAATTATACCCTCTAAATACCTAATTCTCACAGCATATATAAAACTTCTTTCCTCAAGGCTGTCCGATCGTCATAAAAAACACTTGACCGTTTTTTTTCCCCCCCAACTGTCATAAACAGCGCGATTCCGCGCTGCCATCTTTTAATTGAATCAAATGCATTTGGGCCCAATTCAATATGGTGCCCAAATCTTGCAAGACTCTCTCACGCGTCTCGCCGTACGAAATACCAAGAGCTTCCAGTGCTCAAGGACTATGGCAGCCGAAGAAGTTCTCTACCACACGCTGCGCGGAGCTCACGCTCCAAAAGAACTCCCGCTGATCGGTAAGCGCATCGCTCACGCTCCGATCCAGTAAAATTCAAACCGAGGACTATACCGTGTCACCAAACATCCCAAACCTTACACTTCCAACATTAGCCCTAATGGCAGCGCTACTACTACTCTTAAACCCTATGCTCTACAAACTACTACCTAATTAAATTTGCCTCTGTAAATTAGAAGCATTCCGTTTTTTTTTAACAAATAAAATTTCAATACTTGGCAATATCAATCTATACTAAACACAATATAAACTAGTAAAACAAACCTTCAAACAAATTGTAAAAAAAAAAAAAACTGTCATTCCACCACATTATACAAATCTTAAAGGTACTTATCTGTTTCAGAGCAGCATTTAAAAAGAGGAAGAGAGTTCTAAGCAAGGATTATTTATGGACTGTGGAGTTCTAAGTCTAGATTGTTTATGTTGAATGTTCTTTAAAGGTGCTGCAGTTGAGTGGCATTAAAAGATGTATGCATAATGGTAGCCTTCGGTCTTGAAAAGAAATTCCGTAGCCTTGAGTTGATTACGTTGACGTCCCAATGATAAATCATATAGGCTTAAACGGTTCTTTGGGAAAACTTATGTTGCATGGAAAAGATCTGAGAGGATTATTATGAAAAGTTACAAAGGCAGTAAGCCTGACCAATTTATTATGAAAGGTGATTGTTAAAGATTGTTAAAGTGAAGCTGAAGATTTGCAATGTGATAATCATTCTTAGGTCTTTTCAGCTGAGTTTTTCACTTTTTGGCAAATGCAATTTTGGGTGTGTAATGTTAGTACTGTACCTTATGGTTGCCAGTGTGAAATGCAGGAGGCCCCAGGTCGTTATGGCGACTCGCAAACGATGAAGGTTATAGGCTTGGGAATTCACGTAGGCAGCAGTAACTTAGATGTTTCTTGTGATGGTCTTCCACTTGTTCCTAATCTCAAGTCATCTGTGTGATGAACAAAGACAAAGGAATGTCTCAGTAGTATTTCTACGAATATGTATTTATTCCAAAGAGAAACTCAGGCCACCTTTACGACAAATATCTTCCCACCAATTGTTGGAACCTCTCCCTCTATTCAAACCCCAAACATTCCAAGATAGAATGAAAAGAAGGAAAGATGTAATACAGTTTCACAGCATGTCCTGCACACATATACCACACAGAGTTTATGTATGATAGCTTAATGAGTGCCTATACGGATTGCCAACTGAGGCATTTCACCTATAAGCCAGACTTATTGGCATTTCCAATGTGATGTCCTATGAGAGTAAATAATGAATATATGTGGTTTATGAAGTGGTAACATTTATTTGTATTCCAAAACTAGCAATGATAGCTGTCATAAAAGCGGGAACAGTGCTTGCAACCAAAGCAATGACCATAGCTGCCACCAGGTTACCAACCGTTGCGGACTAATAGCTTTTATTAAAGTAGCCGGCACAGTACCAACAACAGGTGCCACAAAAGCAGTGACCACAACCACCACAGCAACAGCAGATGTAAGCATGAAAGCCACTGAACAGTGACAACAGCTTCCACCATAGCAGGGACCACAGTAGAGACTATATTTGCCACCACTGAAGGCACATCAGCAGCAACTACAGTTGTAAACATATCAAAGACTACAGCTCTCACCACTGCAGGTAAAAAAGCAGCCACCACAGGAGGAAGCACAGTAGAAACAGCAGCTGTTACAAGAGCAGCAATCACAGCTGCTGCAACAGCAGAGACCTCAGCAGCAACTGTAATAGCTACCATGGCAGCAACATCAGCCGCTGCCAGGAAGGAAAGACCAACAGCGTTAATCAAAATTGAGAAAAAAAGAAAAATAAGGTGGCACCAAAGAATTTACCTTCGAAAACACATTTTCAATTGATTTCACAATGGAAAATAGTTTTCCCACAATCTAAAATAATGGTCCTCCCCAATATTCATCCAATTTTGGAATACAAATAAAGTTATTTCCTTATCTCTAAATGTTTAGGGGGAGGGAGGGCGGGTACGGGCAAGCAACAACATGGGGGAGGGAGGGCGGAGAAGTACACAAGAGAGACAGGTGAAAAAGATACATTCTGGTAGAGTGCTTAAACACTAACAAAAAAGTACCTCTTAAAAAATAAACAGTAGAAGGACACAAGTAATGTGTTCATGCTCCAGGCGAGGGACAAACATGCGAAGGGGAAGAAAGCCTACAGCAGCTGATCAATAAGAAGCGAGCAAAGGAGAGTGACAATGAAGCCAACCAATGGTAAGCAATGGGTGGTCTCTAAGCTCATTGATAGAATACAAAAAGGTCTCAACGAGACAGTGCCTCCACTGTCTAGGCTCGACCTAAAAAGTGAAACCCGATCACTGCAACAAGAAAATAAAAACCACAGGGAGGGAGTAAAGTGGGATGGGCGGGGGAGGGGGCAAACGAGGCTTGGTGTGAGACCTTGTCATAGGGGCACTAAAGAGAAGCCGTCATTAGGGAGAAATGCAAGCTGGTAACAGGTGGGTGGGAGAGGGGAAGAAAGTTGTTGAAATCTGGTCCTAGTAGCACCA